>JAQGBW010003509.1:0-16132 GCA_034698625.1 Julus scanicus | reverse complement strand
CATCCCCTGGCGTTGGTGTTTAGCCCTCGTGTTGCAGAAATAGGCCAACGTTAAAAATCAACAAACAAACAACAATGTACGTCTTGGTGGATACGTGCCTTAAGATGTATGATTGCACCCAACGTTTGTCCAAGACCAATCCTGACTGTAGAATATTACATACTCTGCTTGTTCTATGAAGTAGTATTACACTGTACTTATAAGCAGTACTCTTCGATTGCTTACTCTGCAATTATTTTATGATTTATCAATCTGATTATGACGCTAGTATTCAGTTCATTTGATTACCAATTACATTACTGTGATTACATAATTCCACTGTAATTGTAATCAGTTCTTCTGTAAGGAGTGCAATTTGTCCAAGTCTGATTAGGATGATAGTATTTATTTCATATGACCACTGGTTACATTACTGTGATTACATAGCTCCACTGTAATTGTAATCAGTACTTCTATAAGGAGGGCAATTTGTCCAAGTCTGATTAGGATGATAGTATTTATTTCATATGACTACTGATTACATGTACTCGGATTACTTGATTCCACTGTAATCGTAATCAGTACACATACTCATGAGTATAATTTAACCATCACTGGTTTTAACCACAGAAAATTACACTTGTAATGCAAAAAGTAAATTCCTCTTTTAAATTTTGGTAATTTGTAATGAAATTTGTAAAATTTCTTTGATCCCATCCCAAATGCCGTGCTAAAGCTCGGTCACTATAATGAAAGGCATATTTCGTTAATTTTCACTTTGTTTTTTCTTAAAATGTACTTGTGTTTTTCCTATAGGGAGGTGTCCATAGCTCGGGATAAAGAGACCGGACGAATGGTCGCCCTAAAAAAAATCTTAATGCCAGGTTTCCATGACAGAGGAACAGAAGGGGTGAGTAAAGGGCCAATTTAGCCTACATGTATAACCTTTGTAAACTTCCCATATTAATGTATATTTTTTTATTGCAGTTTCCTATCACAGCCTTGCGTGAAGTGAAGATTCTAAAGCAGCTGAAACACGGCAACATCGTCAAACTAATCGAAGTAGCGAAAAGCATACGTAAGTAGTAATGCAATGCATAAGCTTATATAAATATAACTTAGATTTGCTATATATATGTATATAGTTGTCAATAAAATTATATTAAGCGAGTTTACAGGAATAAGAACTGGCTTAATATAATTTGATTTTATCTTTAAGCCTGTAAGAATAGGTTTGCTTTATAGTTTTACCACCGGCAATGTTTTATATTAAAAATAGCATTGGACTGGATTTAACTGCATGTTTTTGTCTCTAGTTAAGTTTGTGCTGACTGCATGCTGTAGTTTATTATGTTAACAAGTTCTTCACTTGGTATTATTGTTTTTGGGTTTTTTCAGCATTGGAGTTAAACAGCGGCATGAGCACCATCTACATGTCTCTCGAGTTCTGCAAGCATGACCTCGACGGCCTGCTGAAAACTCCAGAAGTCAAGTTCTCACTAAGCTAAATAAAGATGATGATGAAACAGCTGCTCGGAGGCATGTTCTTCATGCACAACAGCAGGATAATTCCCAGGGACTTAAAACCCAGCAACATTCTGATCACCAAGGACGGGGTCTTAAAGCTAGCTGGCCTTCGTGATGACACGGGTCTTCAGCATCAATGGAGTTGGAGAGCAAAACAGTTACACTAACCTCGTAGTCACTCTCTGGTACCGGCCGCCTCAGCTGCTTCTGGGTGAGAAAAACTACAGGCCTTCTGTGGACATGTAAGGCGCCGGCTGCATCATGGTGGAGATGTCGACGAGGAGACCCATCATGCAAGGCACTTGTCAACAGAACCAACTACCATTAATTAGCCAATTGTGTGGTGAAATATATCCCGACACTTGGCCAGGTGTTGAACGTCTGAAGCTCTTTCAAAATCTAGAACTTCCCAAAGGATCAAAGCGCAAGGTGAAAGAACGAATGAAGGCTTTCATCAAGTGCTTTCTCGCATTGGATCTGCTGGACAAATGGCTAAAACTGGATCCTGGAAAGCGCATAGATGCCAATGCTGCCCTTGATCACAATTATTTTTGAAAGGATGTCGTGCCATGTGACTTGGGTCCAACATTATCCAAGCTGACCAGGTCCATGTTTAATTACTTTTCGCAGCCACGTGTCAATGTTAACGCTCGGAATAATCCTGCTCTGGGACCATCTAGACGGGAACCTTATTCAAATAGGCGTGCGCCTTATTTAACAAGACCATTACCTCGTTTGATCAGCCCCCACGCATTTTCAACACATGTATCTACTAAACCAACTTACCAGCTATTTTATTTTTGGTTAATTAAACGTTTTTACTTTAACAATTGTTTTGTGACTAACTTATTTTGTAACACATTTTAGGGTACATAGTTTTGAGTTGTTTGTCACAGCTTTAGTTGATGCCATATGGTGCACTTGACAAAAAAATTGTTTGTTGTAGAACATAACTAGCGTCGATGATTAGCTACGATTTTTCCCTAACAGTTGTTCCACATTTTCTCGATGCTTACATATAAATCAGATATGAAATTTACCTGTTAATAAACTAGACTTACACATGGGATCCACCATTTGTCTTTAAATAACTTAAATTCATAAACATGTTAAAGAACTAAACTACATTGCTGTTTTTTTTACTATAGACAATTGATGTTTATCGTATTTTTGCACCAAATTAAATAGAAATGTGGAAAATGCTTGATATGCATTCATGTCAACACCCCAAATGATAAATAGGGTGAGTCAATACCTAGAAATTGGTAATTTGCCTTCAGCAAGGGCACTGATTGGAGCTTAATTGCATTACCTTTTGATTAATCAAAAGCTTTTAAATACATGTGCAGCGGAACCTCGATTTATGAACGTCTCTATTTACAAACAATTCGATTTACGAACGGGACAAAACCCTGTGTGGTACAGAAAAAATTGCAAAGTTTTAGTAAATATGGCATTAAGAAGAATTGCAAATGTATAAATGTTGATTTGAAAAAGGAAATTATAGCTTAACATGAAAGTTGTGATCGTGTTTTTGATCTTGCCAAGGAGTACTCTTGAAGATGCAGTTTCTTTTTTAGTGATTAAACTGCTTTCTTCTAATATTACTGTTATATATGTGAATCTTCAATGCATTTAAAAATGTATCTAACACTATAGAAACTTGATCAGGTTGGTGTTGTGCCGATCGAGCCAAAAAAGCACCTATCAACAACACAAAATTGATTAAAATATTTGACATATCGAGCAGAGTCTTTGATAAGGAGGAATTAAGAAGAAAGAGCGGTGCTGAGCAAATGAGGACATTTTTCGGACCTCCTTAGTACACAAGCACTTTGTTTCCCAGTCAGAATCCAATACTGATTCTTGTGATTTTTGTCATTCAACAGCCAATAAATATAATTCTGCACATACTATTGTAGCATTTCCACACATAAAACCATACTATGTTAAACAAAAAAATTTGGACAAGGAATGCATTGTTTGGATTTACGATGATTGCAATGGGAAAAATTGATTCGAATTACGAACTTTTCCATTTACGAACAGGGCAATGGAACGGATTAACTTCGTAAATCGAGGTCCCACTGTATCGTACGATGAAATGCAAAATATGATAGAAAAGTATATATACAAAATCAGTGCATTTTGGGTATTAGCACCGTATTAGACTGGTTATTAGTAGCACAGACAGATACAGCACCTTGTTTGGTTCCGTGTGAGTTATTAAAGGTTAGAAAATCACTGACCTCAGTACTATGAATTAATGAGCACCTGAAATGGTGCAGGAACAGCAAATAAATTTGCAGGAAGGGTTACATATAGCTTGTGCAACATTTATACTAAATAAAAAGCCGCATATCCAGGAATTCAAATTAATTTATCATTATGCTTAATTAGAGTTCTGACAAGCATTGACCAGATATGTTAAACATTTGGAAGTAATTTCAAATAATTAATTCGGAAAGATACAATTAAGTTATTTTTGTCAATTTTTTTTGTGGAAAACTAAGAAACTTTCAAATTTTATACTAAAGAAACTAATCCGGAAGTTTAAATTTGAACTATTTATTTCTCGAAGTTTTTTATTTTTTAAAAATCATATCTGCAGTGATATCAGATTAAATTTTACAAATTGTATTCTTGTATTAAACATAAAAAAGTAATAAAAAAGTGACACAATCACGTATTACTTTCGTCTCAAGTATTTCTTAGGCGGATCATGCGTAATTTTTCACGCCCTTGGAAAATGTCAAAAAAGCTTGTCTTGGCCGTGCTGATTTACATACGATGGTAATACAATAATTGTGCCCCAACACAAGTGCTATGGCAGTACGGCCGTGTATTGCATTAGATGAAGATGCCAATGCAATTCGACATGTTTTAAATTGACAAACTAATTTAGTTTACGAATTTACAGCAATAACTAAATCATGCTCACTTTGATGGCACAGCACATAAACAAATGATTGTTGCATTCCTTCCGCAATGTACAAAACAACTCCTACATTTTTGGTTGATTATCGTGGGCCCTATGTATCTTTTAGTTCATTACGCTCTGCAAACCCAGCGGTAAGGTCAATAGGTGCATCTACCAAGTTGTCACCCTCCATAGCAGCGTACGAGCCAAAAAGTCTGAAAATGTTTGTAAAAACACATATTATAACGTTAGATTTTCATTTCCGATTATCATTTTGGCCCAACTTACATGGCATAGGCATTTTTTTTCTAAAAGTAAACACCAAAATTCATTGCTATGTTGAGAATGGGCAAAGATGATATCCCCTTAACTGTTGAAAGACAATCGTCAATGGTAACGTCCATAAAAATACCAGTTAGTTAGAATATGTCTAAATGCATTCTGGGTAAATGAATAACCTCTCTAAACACATAAAATGTGCTGGTCCCGACTAGGGACCTGTGTCACAAAGAATAAACCTAGCTAAAGTAATAACGAATAATTGGTATTGGCCCCATTGTTGACTTTGTAAGCGAGTATCAACAGTGGAACTGCAAAAAAATTTCAAACTAGGATGAGGTTACCACATAGATTGACACGTTGCTAGGTGGGGTTGATCCATTCGTTAAGTGCAAAATCCATAGCTGTATATCTGATGACTCATAGGTGTTTATAACATTAAGCTAGGTGTTATCAGATTTGGCTAGATGCTCTGTTACTTTTTCGGTGTTCTGGCCCTCCAATGGGGGGTGAATCAGATATTAAGCTGATAAGAACAGGTACCTCACTTTGATCTTAGCCAAAAGGCCGAGAAGCGATACCAAACACTGGTCGTCAAGCTTAGGTCATGGCTTTTAAGGAGGATCCTCCTATGCGATTTTTGAAACAAATACTAAATTTGTGGCAAAATTTTAACAAAGACTATGAAATAAAGCTATCCATTATGTTGGGTGTAATGGTCTGGCAATAAACAAAACAATTTCGGAATTACTGTTGTTAACCAATATTTAATTTTCATCGTTTTTTGGCAATAGTAAAGAGATGGTAAATGTAAGAAACAACGAGAGCCTTTAAAATTTTAACCAAATCTGATGACTCATAGGTGTTTATAACATTAAGCTAGGTGTTATCAGATTTGGCTAGATGCTCTGTTACTTCTTCGGTGTTCTGGCCCTCCAATGGGGGGCGAATCAGATATTAAGCTGATAAGAACAGGTACCTCACTTTGATCTTAGCCAAAAGGCCGAGAAGCGATACCAAACACTGGTCGTCAAGCTTAGGTCATGGCTTTTAAGGAGGATCCTCCTATGCGATTTTTGAAACAAATACTAAATTTGTGGCAAAATTTTAACAAAGACTATGAAATAAAGCTATCCATTATGTTGGGTGTAATGGTCTGGCAATAAACAAAACAATTTCGGAATTACTGTTGTTAACCAATATTTAATTTTCATCGTTTTTTGGCAATAGTAAAGAGATGGTAAATGTAAGAAACAACGAGAGCCTTTAAAATTTTAACCAAATTTGGACCTGTAACAGAAATGTGCCACACTGCGCATTTTGCATAGGCAATCCCTGTGTTTATTTAACTGATCAGTAGATGCATGGCGCCACGTTTCCCATGTGCTTTGCAAAATTTTTTGCATAAGTAATCTGACGATTAATGTTCAAAACTACCCAAGGTTCTGTAAGTAATTTTCAATCAAACGCACGGCTTTACTTTTAATGTAGCGTAATATGTGTTTCTTTTAAATGATGAGTCAATACTGCTGAAGTCTATTTTTTAACTACATGTATTGCAGTAATCGACTAAGTACACCGTATACTCATACGTTTTGAGCACAGTTGGTTTCAATTACACATGCACATTGGTAAATTGTAATCACCCATTATGTGAGTACATTATACTCATACATATTGAGTACATACAGTAGTTAATTACTCCTTGTACTCATCATTTTAGATTACCTTAACACTTAATCCCCCACTGTGATTACATTTTTGTAAAGTACAGTTGGTATTCAATTACTCTTTTGTACTCGTGCAAACTTTCAGATTACTTATTTTACTACTAATGAACGTTTGTCAACAGGAAACCTTTCCAAAATACATCCTCATCTTCGTTCTTCGGCCTTTTCCTAGGCATCCCCTGTGTTGCAGCCATTGCATTTTTACTTACAGTTGAACCTTGATTTACGAACTTAATCTGTTCCATGTCCCTGTTCATAAATGGAAAAGTTCATAATTCGATTTAAATTTTTTACAATGCAATCAATGTAAATCCAAATAATGCGCTCCTTGTCCAAATAATTTTTTTTAATCAACATGGTTTTGTTTTATATGTGTAAATAATACAGTACAATGTGTGGAATTAAATATATTGGCAGTTGATCGAATGACAAAATGCACAAGAACCTGCATTGGATTCGGACCTGGAAACAAAGGGCTTGTGTACTATTAAAGGAGGTCCAAAAAATGTCATTGTTTGCTCAACACCGCCCTTTCGTCTAATTTTCCCTCATCAACGACTCTGCTCGATAATTCAGATATTTTAATCAATTTTGTGTTATTGATAGTTGCTTTTTGAGGCTCTGCACAACTCCAACCTGATCAAATATGTACAAGGTTCTATAGTGTTAGATACGTTACAATTGCATGAAAGGTTCTTATATATAACAGTAATTTTAAAAGAAAGCAGTTTAATTAACAAAAAAGAAACCTCATCTTTCTTCTTTATAGAATAGTGCAGATCGTCGCTTTCGCCATGTTGAACTCCTTGGCAAGATCCAAAACGCGATCACAACTTTCTTATGTTTAGCTATAATTTAGCTTTTTAAATTAACATTTATACGTTAATGATTTTTTTAAAGCCATATTCACTAAAACTTTGCACTTTTTTAGCAGCACACAGCTAGGGTTTCGTCCCATTCGTAATGTGGTGTTCGTAAATCGAATTTTACGTAAAAAGAGACGTTTGTAAATCGAGGTTCCACTGCACTTTATCTATGTTTAATCTTTCCAGGAGGTGGAGAGGAGCTGCATTTTTGCTTCTTTGTAAAAATAACAAAAAACCACTGCCGGCGACCATTGCAGGCACTTTGGAATTTATAAATTCTAAACTTTGATGGTTGCCGCTAGATGGCGCTAGTGAGCCTGCGGCGATACACAGGTGAGGAAAATGGTAGGGACGTTCGAAAATAGTGTCCTTATGCCTGGTTCACAATGCATCAACCGACGTCTTTTTCTGACCGTCACTCGATCTGCGCATGCGTGTTGACCTAAGTGATGATGCGTTTATGACGAATTGAGCTGATCGAAAGACGTCGAAAAAGTTTGAAGTTTCAAACTTTGGTCGTCATGACGGTCAATCAATTAACAATTTGTAGCACGTGATACAAAATTAAAACGCCACCTAGCGACAGAAATTTTGGGGGCTATGGCTGATCTGACCCCGCTACTGGGTCGCCACAGGCGCTTTATCTAGTAGGCGTTTGGAAGTTTTCACGTCGGTCGGTCCATTGTGAACCAGACTTCAATGGGCCTAAAACGTGTGACGTTTTTTAACTAGAAATTAAGCTCCACCTCGCCCAGCGGACAACGTCGTGAGCGATGCATTAAGAACAAGGCATAATAATCATTTTTTGGTTTATCATTTTTTGTTTTTGGGAAATGTCATATATTGAAAATGTCATATATAAGAAATGGCATATATGGGAAATGCCATTTTGGGAAATGTCAGGTATGGGAAATGTCATATTTGTGATGCCAGTTAAGGAAAATGTCAGATTTGGGAAACATAAATATGGGGAATGCCATATTTGGGAATGTCATGTTTGGGAAATGTCATGTATGAAAAATTCCATATTAATGAAATGTCATGTATGAGAAATGGCATATTTAGAAATAGGAAATGCCATATTTAGGAAATGTCATATTTGTAAAATGCCATATTTAAGAAATGTCATAATTATATGGGTTTTGTATACTATTTATAAGTTATGCCATCTGTGGGATGTCATATATGGGGCATGCCAGATGTGGGACATGCCATATATGGAAAGCCATATATAGTACATGCCAGATATGGGTTTATATGCCATATAGAAGATGTAAATGGGACATGCCAGATATAGGACATGCCATATATAAGAACGCTATATATGGGTTATGCCATATATGAGGCATGCCAGATGTGGGACATGTCATATATGGGATGTCATATATAGGACATGCCATATATAGTACATGCCAGATATGGGTTTATATACCATATATGAGTTATGCCGTATATAAACTGTCATATATAGGACATGCCAGATATGAGTTTATATGCCATATAGATGTCATACATAGGAGATGTAAATGGGGCATGCCAGATATAGGACATGCCATATATGGGACGCTATATATGGGTTATGCCATAAATGGGTTTTGTATACCATATATGGGTTATGCCATATATGAGGCGTGCTAGATGTAGGACATGCCATATATGGGATGTCATCTATGGGGCATGCCAGATATGGGCTTATATGCTATTTATCGGACATCATGTAAGGGACATGCCAGATATGGGACATTACATATATGGGATGTCATATATATGGGCTTGACAGATATATGCTTATATGCCACATATTACAGCATATCACCCTATTGACTTCCATTAAGACTAGCAAATGCTAGGATTTGTCATTGTTCAAATAGGGCTAAGTTCAGCCTAAGCCTCAAATGATACGCCGAACTATATTTAAACAGCGAAAAGTTATTGAAATGTAATTTATATGATTATACAAAAACAGGAAAAATGAGAAAATGAGCATAGCACTCACATAGCATATTCATATTCCAAGTTCAAGGGCGTAATGTATAATAGCTACGTGAGGCACGATAGATTGTCATTCAAAAAAGGGGTCATGGTGCTAAAAAGTTTAGGAAGCACTGCATCTACCTAATCCCATATCAAAGAAAATCAGCATATGAAAGGATTAACTTTACCCCTTTAGACCAGTTAGGCAAATTGCTAACTGGGTCAACGAAAAATGAAGTACAAATTGATGCCATGTGCTTAATTGGACCACTAATTCTAGCCGTCCATTTCTGTCACACGTTCCCCTTTCCAAATGGTATATAAAGGGCTCCCAAAACCATACTTAGAAAGATAGAGAAGAAGATATAACCAAATACTATCGCCTCATGATGTTCTAGGCAACATAGCTTGCTCGTGTTAATCCTTCTATAAAGTGCCAAAGTCTTTGCAATAAAGAAATAGTTAAAACCAAAGCCAACGAATTGTGACCCCAGAGGGGTAGTCAAAGAAAATAAGAAAGTGTTTCCTTACCTTGAGTCCGGGGCCAGTCAGGGTCATCAACAAGTGATCCGTCCGATTGTGAGGCAGGCTAGTTTGCCTGCCCCACATAAGGGGGCCCCACCAGTAAGGCCCTGTAATAGCCATAATGGCTCAAGACAGCTGTGAAGCAGGCCACCAAGGCCTTACTACTCACTGCCTGGGGCCAGGTAACCCCACCACTGCTCCAGCAGGGTGGCGAATGGACCTGCTGGAGGGGGAAGCAGCTGGAGTTCCCCCTCTGGCGACCAAAAGGACCACCGAGGGAAGGTCCCGGTGATGGGCATACAGGGCGTTCCCCAGCTCTGCAACAAGAAATAGAGCACCGGACTCGGACATGGTGAAGATAATGATGACTGGCTAAGATGGGTGCACTGCTGGAGCTGCAGCAGAATAATGGAGGCGTGTCAGATCTGGCAAATGGGCTACCTCGGGCCCAGGAGCCAGGTGTCCCACACCCCCACCCAGGGTTGACGGGTCGGAAGCCAAAGTTTGGCAAACAACTTAACTGGCAATTAGCCGAAACCAAAACACTAAATAAATGCCATAGAGAGGATGCCCTATAGTACATACAGAAGCGTTACAGGAGACCCTTCGCAAACAATGGGTAAAGCAACAATTAACTTTAAAATTGGGAAGATAGACTTTAGGCCCCATGTGTATTTTTGGATCAAGCATGTTTTGGAAATCAGATTGACGGAATTGAAGGGGATGACTTCATGGAAGAACAAGAAGCAGTAATTCGGATGGGAAAGATAGTAACTTTCAAGCAAAACCCAAAAGAAGAAATTAAACTTAGTTATACAGCTGTATCTCAAGGTAGACCTAGGGATATGGTGTTTATTTGTTGCACAAAGGGGTTCTCGCTGAAAGCTGGGGAAACGGCAATGGTAGATGGTTACTTAGGAAGAACAGGGAGGCAGGAAGAGCTCGAGTTTGGAATAATGGAGCATATGAATAAAGGAATTTAAGGTTTAGCTGTCAGGAGGATCATCTGTTCTGCCAATTCAATATCAAATGTACCAATTCAAGTGTGTAACTTTACTCATCGGAAGGTCAAGGTCAGGAAAGGAAAACGGATAGCGAGCATCAGTCCAATAGGGAAGAGCAAGGAAATCGCAAGCAATATGGAGACTCTGAGCAAACTCCTGGAACAGTCCGATCTAGGTGATCTGCACTCCGAATGGATGACCAATTTGCATAAGGCAATTGGTAAACATCCAAAGGTAATACAATGGACTGAAGGAGAGCTAGGAGAATGTTCGGTGGTTAAGCACAACATTCACACATTGAATGAGACACCCTTATATCAGAGGCCATATTGAGTTCCATATGCACAACAAGGGGTTTTAAATTTAGGACAAGGGTGTAATACAACCCTCAGAATCCCTATAGTCAGCTCATATAGTTATGGTAAAGAAGAAGGATGGGGGCATGAGTTTGTGCATAGACTATCGAAAGTTAAACGAGGTCACACAGACTTACCCTTACCCCATACCTCAGATCCAGGAGACGTTAAACAAGTTAGGGAAAGCAAACTGGTTTTGTGCTATAGATTTAAAAGTGGCTATTGGCAAACCCACATGGATCCAGGATCAAGAGAGAAAACTGCCTTTTATGGTTCCAGGAAAAGGTCGTTATGAGTTCAATAGGATGCCATTCGGGTTGAAGAATGCACCTGCTACATTTCAGAGAACAATGGAAGTTATTCTAAGAGGTCTAGTGGATAATACTTGTTTTGTATACCTTAAAGACATAATCATCTTTGGTGAGACCAAGGGAGAAACACTAAGGAATCTGGAGGAAGTTTTGGGGAAATTAGAAGAAGTGGGGTTGAAAATAAAATTATATAAATGCTCATTTATGAATGATGAAGTTAAATATTTAGGTCATATTGTTTCTAGCAAAGGGATTCAACCAAATCCTGACAAAGTTGAAGTTATTATACATTTCCCAAGACCAAAAACAGTAAAAGAAATACGGGGATTTGTTAACTTAGTAGGGTACTATCGGAAGTTTATTCCAAATTATGCACAAATTGCAAGACCATTAACCCTATTAACTAGAGAGGAAGTACCATTTGTTTGGAACAATGAACAGCAGGGAGCATTTGATTCATTAAGAAACAGTTTAATTCAGCAACCTATTTTGGTTTACCCAGATTTCACTAGGCCATTTGTGTTAACATTAGATGCATCAGGTTATGCAATGGGAGCAATTCTTTCCCAGAAGCATGAAGGTCATACATTAACAATAGCATATGCTAGCCAGCAGTTGAACAAAACAAAAAACAAAATTATTCCAATACAGAGAGGGAATGTCTAGCCATAGTTTGGGCTATAAAGCACTTAAGATGCTATTTATATGGAAGGAAATTTGAGATCATAATGGACCATAGACCTCTGAAATGGTTGATGAACATAAAAGATCCAACTTCAAGGTTAGCACGATTGAACCTTAGGTTGCAGGACTATGATTTAAAAATAATTCATAGGCCAGGAGCACAGCAAACTCATGTGGATTGCTTAAGCCGGATTGTGATTGTGATCAGGAGAGAAGAGGTTAACGAAAATTTCCCAAATCCAGTCTTGACCCACAACACAATAAAAGAGGCTCAAAGGGAGGATTCTAAGTTAGGTAAGGTCATAAAGGAGATAAAGGAAGGGGTTGACAAGTCCCCCTTTCATCTCGACGGTGATGGAATTCTGTTTAGGAAGGACAGATCTGAGCAAAGTAAATGGAGGAGAGAAGCATTTGAACAAATAGTTGTTTCCCCTAGCTACATCAATTGAATATTATGGGCATATCATTATGTACTATATTCAGCACATCAAGGGTCAGGTAAAACATTTAGGAAGTTAAAAAGGTTGTTCTATTGGGAGTCAATGAAAGTTGACATTACAAAGTATTGCCAGAGTTGTCCTCAGTGTCAGGTTGGAAAGGGATGTGGGCGGAATAATCCACCCAGGCAACCCTTGAATTCAGTAAGGCAAAAATTTGAGAGAGTTAGTATGGATGTGATGGGTCCATTGCCCACTAGCCTAAAGAGAAGAAGTACATCTTAGTGGTCATTGACCACTTGACCAGTTACGTGTGTGTCTTTGCAATGGAAGATCAAAAAGCGGAGACGATTGCTAGGATATTTGCCAAGCAGGTGGTCTTGCCTTATGGAGCACTACTCCATCTATTGACAGATAGGGGCACAAACTTTGTGTCCGAATTGATGAGAGAAGTCTGTCGACTGCTGAAAATCAAGCAGGTGCAAACCACTGCATATCATCCACAAGAAAATGGGGCAACGGAAAGGTACAATCAGACACTAGCTAACTCCCTATCGCATTATGTACAGCAAAGTCAAAGGGACTGGGACTCATGAATTCCTTATGTTACAAGTGCATAAAACTCAATACTGCATACTAGCACAAATGAGACACCTTACTTTCTAATGTTTGGGCAAGATTACAATATGCCAATGGAGGACATTTTGACACCACGGAGTGTGCCAACAAACCTGGATGACCAATACCATAAGGAAGTTAGGTTGCGTATGCGATTAGCTGATGAAGAGGCTGCTAAACAGATGAAACACCACTTTTTGAAGGCAAAGAAGCAGTTTGATAAAGGCGCCAAGGTGCCAACCTTTAAGACAGAAGACGTGGTGTATTTAAAGGTAAGCTAACACAAACCGGGTGTGGGGTAGAAACTAGCCCCTCGCTGAGAAGGGCCATACCATGTGGTTGCTCAGACTTGTCCTGTGAATTATGAGATTCAGAAAGGAAGTGAGCGCAGAAAGAGAGTATATGCGGGTAGACTAAAGCCGGGGAAAATCCGAAATGATCTCCCAGCTCAAGATCTAGTGCAGCCAGGAGATCAGAATAGAGAGGGGGTGGATCCAGTAGATGCCACTATATAAGAAACCCCTACTGATGTTCCAAGGGATAAACCATCAGTAAGGGGAGGGGCCATTCTTAGGAGGAAGAAGCTGGTAGTCATACCCACCAAGAAAATTTAAGAGACAGGATTACAACTGTCCACTGGGCTGACGAATCAGCACAACATATATGGGAGGACAGTCAAGGGAAAGACAAAGGCTCCAATAAAATTTGGAATGAGAGTGCACATAGAGATCTTAGTACAAAGGAATGAGAGCTACTCCACAAGTACCAAGATTGGGTACCAAGCAAGAGACTTGGACCCTTGGTAGAAATGGCTGGTCCACTGAGGTACTCAGTTGAGTCCAAGGTAGGACCAGGCCCCTGGCCACCCGCTGAGGATGGGTTAGTGCCCACTAAAAGGGGAATTGGACCTGTGGAGAATTTAATTGTCCAATTACGGAAGTACACCTTAACACAACGAGAGGTAAAATTGATCAAGGAGTATGCGGGATCCTGTGCTGCCTACAATCATGCCTATTAGGAGGTTGGGAGGAGCCAGGTGGAGCTATGTGCCGAATTTGTGTGAAAAAGACTCGAGTCAGAATAGAGGTCAGGGACCTTAGTTTGTAAGCCCAGTGAAAGCTCATAACAGTGTGCATCAAAGCATGCATTCTTAACTAGGCAATTGGAGAAATCCCTTAGCGTGCTGAACCTTTCAATAGGCAGCAGGGTAAAGTTTCGGTTACTTTCCCAGAATTGCAGGTTATGTTACCTTTGTGCACAGGTTATATAACTTTATGCAAGTTTTCTTTTTCAGTTCGTAGCAAGCATTTTATGGCTGACCGCAGTGTGGGTGGCGATAACAAGCATCTATGATGCGCAGCAGAATGTAAGAGGTGGAGTGGCGTTCCTCGACCAGGGGAACTTCCTGTTGTCCAATGCCCGACAATGCCGAATGTTGCTATTGCCCACCAGTCAGTTTCAGGATCAGTTGGAGAATATACGGAGGGCCTTGCGATGCCTTTAGAACACTGTAGCAGTTGTGAATGCCAGTAGCCCCTGCTCAGTGGATCATGAACCCTGTACAGTCAGCACCATAAAAAGGGAAAGCTTTAAGCTAGGGCTGGCCGTTGATGATTTAGAAAAGGACATCCGGTTATATAACTGGATGGCAGGGAACCCGAGGCAGAAAAAGGAAGAATTAGACTTTGTAAGCCAGGGACTGAAATTCCTGTTCGGGGTAGCAGTATCAGATGGCGCCAAGAAAATTAATGCTAATGTGGGGGCAATCAGAAAGCAACTTATCGGGACAATGCACTATCTGGAGGTATAGGTGTTACCCACTCCACCGTTCAACATGTGTAAAAGGTCACCTCCGTTTGGGAATGGTGATGCAACATTAGATTGGGATGTTGGGGAACAGCAAGGGTAGCGGGACCCGAGGCTTGAGACCTTAAAAGCGCTAGGGGTTTCTGTTTCCACTCATTAGGAGGTGTAGTAGGTACTATTACACCAGCGTTTTTATTGATATTTAAACAAGTCACTGTTTGCTACAGGCACACATAAGAGACTCAACGAAAGTGTCAGCTTAAAAACAACAAATGGCCTAAACCTAAGCCTTGCCTAAACCTACTTCATGTGTCTAACTTGGACAGTGAGTACTAACTCTAGCACACGCCTACCTACAAACACCGGCCCTCACTCTAAACTTTATCTATGGTACTATCAGAGTCATACTCACCCACTGCTAGTGTTCCTTCTGGAGGGGGTTAAAACTCAAGGGTTCCGCACACCCTTGTTACATAGGTCGGATCCTAGTTGTAGCTTCTCTTCACTGCTGTGTTCACTGACTGCTGTCTCTGCTACTCTGCTACTCTCCTTTACTACTCCGTAGACTGCTGTCTACACTGACTGACTCTGGCCAAAAACTCAGTTTTTTTATATGGTTTAGTTGGCCCATGGCATTCTAAAATTGTGCCTCGCCTGGTTTTCTCTCATGTTCGTGGTACTCCATCTCTACTCTACTGGGGCTTATTTATTCTTGGTTTTCTTGCTAGCTTAATCAACTTTATATCACTTAATCATTTTCAACATAAATTAACTTTATTCAATATCAATCATATTCAACTTATATCAACTTTATAAACTCTTTTTCAACTCCTAATCAATTATTTTTAGTTGACATATTAATCTCACTTTTATAATTTACTTTCTTATTTAACTCAATATTCTTTATTATAAGGAGCACATTGGCTCGCATAATCCTTAATCATCCCAACTTCTCGTGGGGTCAATGTATATTTTCTCAATTCATTTATCAACTTCTCAACTGGTCCTACTGAAGTACATTTTACCATGAGATCCATACCTTGCATTCTGTCAGAGGGTATGTTCCTTTTAACATTTGGACCTGGCTCAACTGTTTCATCTAGTGGCCAGTCCTCA
>JAQGBW010003508.1:0-16137 GCA_034698625.1 Julus scanicus | reverse complement strand
TTTGTTTTCTAATTCATCCAAAATTGTCAACTTCTGTCCATAGGTTTTGGTGATCGCGTTTTCAACTCAGCTTAAACGTATACAAAGACTTCCACTGCATCCCTGGTCTCACACTTCATGTCAAGTTAGACTGAAACAGTGAATTTCTAGATTATTAGAGGCTTGAACAGGTTTTGTCATGGCAATATACCAATAAGACCTCCTGTGTGCATCAATTGTATAAACTGTTTTACAGACGACGTTGAGGTAATGGAAGGGGAGCCCCCTGAGGTAGACATTTTGACAAATTCATCCCAATGTTCATCAGTTTTCTTGATATTTGTCAGGTTTTCATTCGATTTTGCGGCTTTTCAATAGCCCTTTCTAGCCCCTCCTTCCCAAGCTGACGACCTCTTATATGGATGGCCCAGTAGCTTTGGTACATGTCCTAAGGGAACCATATCTAATAGAAATTCATTTTGCACCCACCAAAGGGCACCTAGCGTAACAAAATGTGTGCCATTTAGGGAAGGCAATTTCAACAGCCATTTCTTACAGTCCAGGTCATTCCTTGTATTTGGTAAGCTTCTTTCTACTTACTCCCAAAAGATCCTTTTTCCCAGCATCTATTTTCTTTCCCTCCATCTTCCCCAAACCCCAATTTTTCAGTCCAAAGGCCAAGAGAGAAGGGGGAAAGAGTTGTAAAAGGCCCCCCTTCAAGTGTCGTCTGTCTTGTTTAAGTTGTTCTTTTCTTTTCTAGCTTAGTTGTTGAAATTTCCTCATCATTCAAAGGCACTTTCTTCGCTCGGGTGCATTTTCCCAACAGAGCAGGGTATATAATCTCCCCCATCGTGTTTTTTATTTTACTTATTTTCTTCTTTTTTTTTACACAAAAATGGATGATAGCTGCTAGCTGTGCCAAAAGTGTTGGTCCTTTTCTACGGCGCTCTTTCGCTAGAACCCACAATGCCGTCAATGAAGCGATGCCACAACTAGCCTGACTTTGTAACTCGTCCTTAATAGGGTTGCTCGTGTGAGCTAAACCTGCTTATTTGGGCAGCCAAAATGGAAAACAAATACGTACCCAATAAGCAGGTGCCCATATAAAAAAACGTTTTTTTATACCGAAGTAGACCCAAGTGGAATATCCCATATTTCTAATAAAAATATTCATAATTTTTTCATGTTGTTTATATAAAATCACTGTCCCTGCTTACTTGCAATGTGTACTTTGTCAATTACTATACATGCATCGAAATAGTTTAAATACAATTTATACGGAATTTAGAGGTGATGATGGTTACTAGGCAATGTTAAATTACATGTTAGAAAAGTATCCAGAATGTTAACAGATTTGGAAGAGAACGTGCTCAGACGTCAAAATTATACAGGTACACTCGTACTGCTAATTCGAGGAAACCAATTTTTGAATGTTTTATCAAAAGCTCATTTTTAAAAAGTTATAAACCTCGCGTGATTGTTTTCTTCAGGAAGTAAAGATCAAGTATTGAACACGAAGTCTATGCCACAACTTAATGAACAATACTTCAATGAACTTTTTGGCAGCATTTCAATTCAGTCAAAAATGCTGAATTGGGGACAAAAATACAATTCACATAAAGACCAATATAAAAAATTCGCATACATACAATAAAGTATGAAATAGTTCAGCACCCAATGTGTAGTTGAAATGACAATACCCAGTGTAAGACAGGTTGGTGGTCATTCTATCATCAGCGGCCTCTCTTAATACAAGACCAGTTTCCACTGGACCCCAGTTGCATATCTGCCCAAATATATAGTACTCGGTATATATTTTGTCAATTGTCAGGTAAAACAAAGCAGTTCTTGACCCAATCTTTTAGATTTAAAAATCGAAATTTCATAGACGAAATCTTATAAAATAATGTCTTGTGTTAATGTTAATGTTAATGTTTGTTTTACTCCAGTAAAACAACTATGGTGGACATATTATTTAGGGCATAATATACCAATTATGACCCATATATGTCTGAAAACACACATAATGTTTTAATGTCGATGTATGGAAGAAAACTTGGACTTTAGATATTTCTCAAATTATTACTTGTCACACATGGTGTAGATAGAATATGCCCATGTAGGTATTTTTCCCTCATCATTCATATGGACATACATGTCATGCAAGATGTTAATGCAGTGACATTACAAAGGAGACATACTTCATGACCAACTTCAAACCAATGAGGTTGATGCATTTCTAAGACAATGTGGCAACCAGTGGTATTCGCTGTTCGAGCATAACAAGACTAATTTTGGATTGTAAGAAGATTTGCAGGATTAAATCTGGAAAATCAAAGATTAAATGAATCTTCTCCGACAACAGAGTAGGCTGCCCAGCCCATAGAGGCACCCAGCATAGGAGGTTGGGACTGTTTGCGCCACGTTATCCCTTCGCTCATTTCTTATCATTACGCCACCCATTTTCGTCAGTTTTTTTTTTTCTTCTTCGCCAATTTTACTGCGTTTAAGTTTAACTTTGCGGAAAGAATGTCCCCATGAATATCGAGACTCAAATTTCTGGATACTTTCCACGGTGTTTGAACGGCTACAAACACTGCCATTTAGAGTGTGACGTAGACGTATAATTTGAGGAAGCCGAAATCCAGCAGGAACTGCAGGGAAAAGGCACGTACATAAAAACAACGTATAATAATTTTCAGTCTTTTCACGGCGATAGAAATTTCGCGTTCCGATGTGGGCAAAATGCGCAAATTTGGAATTTTCAACATGCGTGGAATTCGCCATGCATTTTTGGTTTCGACGTAATCAACTATAGTTGGGGCATATATAACATCGTAATTAATCTGCAAAACGACGCATAGACGAAACTCATTAATGAATTAATTTTACCATGTCGCTCATTTTTATCTTCCAAAACCATCGAACTCTGTCTACTTCGAACAACATTCGTGAAGCCCTTATTCCCTCTCAAATGAAAATCTTGCGATAAGAAACTTGATTTGGTGAACCCAAATAACACTCAATGCTCGGTCAAACTCGAGTAAAAGTAACGATTTATAATATGAAAAAAGTTATCCAGCTACAGTCTATACACGACAGACAGAATTCATAAAAAAATACCGATTCAATTGGTACTTTTTAGCGGTTTGTAAACAATTAATACAAACATGTATAGTAAAAACACAATATAAAAAATTTAAAACATAAGGTAGTGACAAAAACCTCAGCCTGCCATAAGTTCCCGACCTTTCACCAAGCGACTTCCATCTCTTTGATCCACTAAAGGAACACTTGAGTGGTCAAACATTCCAAACAGACAATGATGTGAGTATAAACAATCTCATCAAACGTTTGGATAAATGTGTCAACAAATTTGGATCCTACATTGAAAAATCTTGCTCATTAAAATGGTTATTTCAGTTTTTTTTGTACGACATCTGGTTTTCGAATAATACACGAATATGCTAGACTTTTTGACCGCCCCTCGTATAAATCATTACATTAATGGTTAATTTCTGTATTCGTATTTTCAAGTCACATTACTTAAATTAAGGCTGGTTTTTGTGTATGTATAAGAAAATATAATCTAGATAAGATATAGCCCAGCTCCATTTATAGATAGTGAATAGCAAATAATCATTTCGAAATATTGGCGCCATCTATGAATCATTCCAAGCAACAGAACAGAATTTCCTATAAAAAAGAGGGGGAAAGGGGAGAAAATATGAACAAGACTTTAATCTGCACGTGGATGACAATATGAAGAGCAGAACAGTACAGGAAGCTTGAAAATAGGACACGGACACGTATTGACCGCGCATTGGCTGAGAAATGGACTCGCCCAGATATAGCAGTGTTTCCAGGTGGTGGCAAAAAGCTCAGAGTCAGAATCAGAACATGATTTCCAATAGGCATTTTGCGAGGATGTTGCATGCCGCTATAAGGGCATTTTTTCGTGTTTTCAAACCAAGCAGAATTAAACCGACAACAAAAAATACACAATTTCGCATAAAAAAAAATGTGACAAAGACAGAAAAACCCGAAGAAAAATGAAGGCACGTCTTCCCTCAGGGTTCCAACACCGTCTTCGTCACCCCCTCCTCCTCAAAGAAAAAAAAGCAGCTCAGATTTAGGCCTAAGAACATACGCTTTTGAAATTAAGAGCAAAGTGGAGTTTAGCATCATTTATCTCTCGGGCTCCTAAAGTTTGCTCCCATGCATCGCGATTTGATAAATGACTTTTTGATATTGAAATCTCAACCCATATTCAAAGTTTTATGCATTTTCACGATATGATGGGTGCACGACCCCCCTTTCCCTTTTCATACCTACCCCTTCGATCCCTAAC
Organism: Julus scanicus; assembly: GCA_034698625.1. NCBI lineage: Eukaryota > Metazoa > Arthropoda > Diplopoda > Julida > Julidae > Julus > Julus scanicus. Next base: position 11,807 of record JAQGBW010003508.1, on the reverse strand, counting down.
GGTGGCATATTTCTTCTCCATATCTCAAAATCCCCCATCTTTTTGCCTTACAACGGAATAAGGGGAGAAAAGAGAAAGGAAAAGGCATCAATTTCACACTAGGGCCATCGAGGGGAAAAAGAGAAAAAATTTTTTTTTCCAACATTAGGAAATAATAGAAAATAGGTTCCCTGAACACTGACAGGAAAAGGGAAATTTTTTAATAGGAAGGAAGCAGGATATTTCGCGCTTTTTTATTTTTCGTGTAATACGTTCGCGGAATCGATATTTTCGCAATGGCTTAATAAGATTTGATTGAAAGTTTTTAAAGCAGATTTATACAAGCGTATACCTCCTGGTTTTTTTGTCGTCTTCTTTACGACGTCTCTGGCTCAGATATCTAAATCGGTGCTTAACTAATGCTATAGTGTCCACACGTACTATGAAAGCCCAATCTGGGGTGTCCTCACTTAGCATTGGGTAACTGAGATTAGTGGAGGATCTCACTAGTGTAGATTCATGTAACGGAAATACAGAATTTTGAAAAAATTCACCCCTGTTTTAATTAACATTACTTTACAGTCACAAATTTGAAGGTAATTATATTTCCAAATTTCTTTAAAAACTCACTTTAAAAATATAATAAGCTTCCTTAGCCTTATTTCAGTGGAAGCACCTCTGAAAGACTTATAAGATAATAGCATTAATTTTACAAGATGGCTTATGTTGTACAAAAATGCAGCCATCTTGGATAGCAATGCTAATGACTCAAACGTCGCTAGGAGATGCCGAACATGTAAAGGTCAAGGTTCACGAGATTCTCGAATGGGCATAACGTAAATGAACGTCACGGTGGGCATCAAGGGAGTTCAATGTTATTATTATCGACCATCCTTTACACACACATTTACTTTCCCCACTAAGACAATGAATAAACCTCATGCAGAGTTACATCATGGACGACATCACGTGGCTTTTAATTTATTGTATTAGTGGAGAAAGCAAAAATCATGTCAAGCAAAGTTTTGAGGAAGGATGAGAATTATTTCATCCGTGACGAAATCTGCATAAGGTCCATTAACGACACGTGACGCCATCCATGACGTAATTCTCAATGTTCATTTTCGACATGGCAAAAGACGGATGCCGGGTGAAAAAATTGTATATACCACAAAAGTGTGATATAAAGTACAGTACATACACCATGGGTACAAATACATCATACACAGTGACGTATTGGGCACACAGTATATGCCCATATATGGTAATTTAGTCGATAAATTGTCACATATGCAAATATATCTTCATACGTGTTCAGCATCTGTTTGTCTATATTTTCGCAAGTCAATTATGGTCATATATGCCTATACATGTTTCAGATATATAAAGAAAATAATATAATATTTCATCATATGGTTCTATAGATTTTTATCGACAGGGACGAGTGCAGGAAGACAGGAAAGACTTCGCAAATATGGCGACCAAAAGTAGGTAGCAGGGTGGAAGAATTATACATACATGGACCTACATCGAACCTATTCAAATATGGACATATATATGGCATTTTAGTGTACAATCTATGGTATACTCGAATAAGACCATATATAGTACAAATCACACATGACCATGCATCTGAGAATGTATATCAAATTGGATCCTGATCAATTTCTGTTATGCCCATATTAGTGTAATTTAGTTATGGCCATACATGTTTTCAGAAATATAAAGCGAATATGACGTTGTATGGTCGTATTTAGCCCTATATAATATTCCCAAGAAAAAGTTTTCAAAAACTGCGACCAAAAGTGGTTAGGTAGCATCTCACAATTTCAGCGCTGACGTTTTCAGAAAAGCTTATTATACAATCCTTAATATTTCCCACATTGTTGCCTGTCTATTTTTTACGCCCACCATTACTTCTCGACCATTGTCCACCCTAAATCGTTTCATTGTTAATTTCATTTCGACGGCTAAGTCAGTCGGTAATCCGACTTTGGCTTTATTCCCTCTTTACATCGCGTATAATAGCCTAATGGCTTTCGACTGCGCAGCCCAAGCCTCGCCTCGTCGCGTTTTTTTTATATATATCGATTTCTCTTTAATTCCCGTATTGATGAATTGCCACCGGGCTCCTCCATCTTCCCATTCTTAGCTTGCCACAGTAAATTAGCCCGAAAACCCCTTCACAAATCTTTTTTTTCTCCCATCATCTCCACCCATCCACCATTGGGCCCGAGTAGGGATGAAAAACACAGCATCACGATCCGATTGGATTACGAGCAAATACTTCATTTTGTCGAACCGGATGTGCCTGGTTGAGCAGAATTAGCCACCGATGCCCATTGGTCAGCCGCCATTCATTTGCACGTCGATGAACGAAGGGGGGTGAGGAGGGAAGGGGGGGTTACGCCACCCACTTAAGCTAACGATTAATTTTATGTACACCTGACTCGAGCTCAACTTGTTTAAGTAATGATGGAACCCCGGGAATGACCATCAGACAAATAGGTGGAACGAAGGGGGTGGAGGAGGTGCTCTTGACGCTGGCAGTCATCCAGCTTAACAGCGTGACTTTTAGGTTAATGGTCCCTTTGCAACAAACCAAGTGCATCTTAAAGATTAAAAAGACCTAAAGATAAGCTAAAGATCCTATACCTGCCATTATATAAACTCAGTACATCTTGAGATCAAAACTACATCTTTATGAGCTACACAACGTATAGAACTATCGAGGATTCAAATATTTCATATTACCTTTCATTTTGTAATAAGCTAAATTTGAAAAAATAATTCCAAAAAATCGTGGGTGAAATGGAACGTGCTTTCATTTCGCATCCCAATTTGAATTATTTCTACATTTATTTATAAAACAGTGAAAGGGAGCTGATTATGTGAGCGAAGGAGATTATACGGAATGATTGAAGTAGACGGTTTTGAAATTTAGATCCCTTCAGGTAAACGACCGAAATATTTAAAAAAAGCAGGGTTAAAAAAAAATGTAAATTCTACCAGTTAATGTAAATAAAAAACGTCTCTTGTAGTTGTGTGTATTTCTTCTGAAATATGCAGTGGTTTCACGCTGTAGGAAATGCGAGATGTGGCAAACCCTTACAACACGTATGCTATCAGTGATTGCCTGAAATTAGGGGTACTACCTTTCCAATGAGTCTGAACAGTTTCAAAAATTAGTTATGATTGCCTTTTATATCAGATTTTTCCAACAAGACATTCCAGCATAAACTCGAATTTCATGCATAATTCCCGGTTTTTCTGAAAAATTCTAGCATAAACTAATGTTTAACACGGCTTTCAAGCATATAATTCCCGACTTTTCAGAGGTGATGAAATTCAAGCACATTTCCAGACTTTTAAGGGGATAATATCACACGACTGGTAGTGTTTCTTTATAAGTGCGGATATAAAATTGTCCCCATGGTAAAATATTTCCTTGAGCTTATAAGGTTGCTAATGCGTTGGAAACAAAATCACGGACTAAACACACAAAAAACTCCAAAGATATTCGATGAAGACGAAACGATGGACTAGAAAACCGAGATGGACGAAACAGGCAGCCATGTAGAACCAACTGTGAAGGGAAAGAAGAGGATGATATCCGCAAAAAAAAAAAAAGGTGACATGGGAATGGATGGTGGTGACATCTCAGTCATCACCGTCCAATGGCATTTCCACCATCCTCGTCCCCTCCAGCCTGAAAACTAGGGGGGGGAGGCCCCCTAAAATCCTCTCTTGTAATCCGACCACCATAAGCGACCCCGACCCGCACGCATCGTCCATTGCGCAGTTGATCTTTTCGTCTGTTTTCTTTGGCTGTTCCCCCACCCCTACGTTTCGCAAAAAGGGGGAAGATCAGAAAATCCCGATATTTAAAGTGGATGGATAGAGAGCCGGTTGCCACGCAACAGCAACCACCGCTTCGTTCGCACACAACAGTTTTCCGTTGAGACACATCCAGACTGCTTGGGTTGGATCGCGCTGCTCAGTCGGTGGTTGGGATCGGCCGCGGCGAGAGCACGGAGCGCCGTAGCGGAGCGAGTGGTGGGATGCTGGAAGATCGACGGCAGGGGTGAACAACCTCGCCTTCGGAGACCCCACGATCACGGTGATCGGAAGCTGGGATTCGAAATCCATGCTGACGGATGCAACTGCCGTGGACATCGAAGGGCGTTAGTTTACTGGAGGACAACCTCACTCTGAACTTTGCTGCCAGATCCTTGCTGCAAGGGCCATTGGCCACTCTTTGAACCCCGCTTCCAGAACCCTTCTGGGTTGCGAGTGTATCAGAGTTGGTTCTTGAGAGAAAAAACACGTTTCCAGTACTTTGATGTGAGCGCATCAAGATTCCATTTGAAGTATGCTTCCAGAATCTTTTTGCAAGTTCTTTCGGCACATCTTTGACATCGAAGGGCGTTAATTTACTTGAGGACAACCTCACGTTGAACTTTGTTTACAGAACCTTGCTGCAATGACCTTTGGTCACTCTTTGAACCCTGCTTCCAGAACCTTGCTGGGTTGCGAGTGTATCAGAGTTGGTTCTTGAGAAAAAAACACGTTTCCAGTACTTTGATGTGAGCGCATCAAGATTCTATTTGAAGTATGCTTCCAGAACCTTTTTGCAAGTTCTTCAGGCCCATATTTGAAATCCACCTTCAGAACCGTGTTGAAGATTCTTCAGGCCCATATTTTAAGCCCGTTTTACTGAACCTTTCTGTGCAGCGAGTGCATAAAACTTGGTTCTTGAAAAAAATCTTCCAGCACCTTGATGTGAATGCATCAAGCTTCAATTTGAAGTCTGCTTCCAGAACCTTGTTGCAAGTTCATCAGGTCCATCTTTGAAGTCTGCTTCCAAAACTTGCTGCGTGTACCTCAGACCAATTTCGAAGCCCTAGCGCCCAGACCCCGCGAAGAGAATTGGGTAGACATAGTTGGCAGAAAAGTCATCCTGCCTGCTTTCATGAATGGTGAGTGATTCAGATTTTTGTTCACTATATGTATTTTCGAACCTTTCGATGTTTAGCCTTACATGAGCCTTGAGCTTTATAAGATTTATTACAATCTTTCATGGTACAGAGAGTCAATTCTGTTATGTTGCGATTTGGACACTGAGCATTCAGCAGACAAACATAGCAAGACTTATGTCACAATGTTTTGATTCCAAAAGTTTAGAATTTTCTAACTTCCACATTTTACAATATAATCGATAGGCATAAACAAATGTTAATCTTTCCTGTTTATCATGATAAAGTATATATTTGTTACTGTAAACAGTCATCCTGGTGCAACCCATTTCAAGAAACTGATAACATGGTGTCAAAAATTGCGATGTGGTCATACTGTAAAATGATTCAGATTTCTGGTCTCTTTAGACCCATTTCAATCACTTACAATTCCTTCTTAGTCAATGTCAACGACAATGACAGAAAACAGATTTATTAATATCCTTTTGTACATCTGAGGTCCCAGAAAGATCGCAACGTCATTAGTTAGCACGAATCTTTAGCCTTCCAGATTCCTCCTGGATAGGCGCTGATTGCCCAGTTCCAGAACTTTTCAAAGCTTTTGATACAATCGATTTTGTCGAGCACAAAATCCCAAAGTCATCTGTCACCAATCTAGCTAATGCTTTACTTACATTGCCAAAAAAAAATCCAAAAGCTGCATGGATTTCCATTTCCAGAACATTTCAAAGATTTCACCGAATGGTATCCCTCAAGAAGTTAAGCAACTTACAACAACAATTGGCAGCAAGGCGGGAATGTTCTTCAATTTGGATGATGAAGAAACAACATTCTTACTCTTTCAAAAAACTTTTTCTTATCCTTTTCTTGCAGAAGGAATCGTGACTTCCTTCATCTTCATTGGCATCGATCGAATCCACGCCATTCCAGGCAATGTATGGATCGGCCAAGTTTTCGCTCCACACATAAAATTTCAACAAAACTTCACAGAAATTGAAGCAAACAGCGATTTGATGAGTGAGAAAAAAAATCTTGGAAATCCGCTTACCTCAAGCTGAACAGATGTCAATTTTTTTGCAACGACCAGAAACGGCACTTTTAAAAAGCAAGAAAAAAAATCCAACGTTAAAATCGATGTCGAAATTATGCTCGGATGGAATTCGAGGGATTGTGCAAAAATCATGATTAACGAGAGGTCTTAACACTAATTAATTCCGAGGGAAATCTGCGAGGGGAAAAACTCATCACGCTTTCTGTGAAAGGCTGCGGCAAAGGGAGATCTACCATCATTTGAAGGTAGGACTTAATTAGCATCACTAATTAACAATCAAACACCGAAGCACGCTGCTATTTGGCTGCACGAATTCTCGTTAAAGCTATTCGGAGATTACAACGGGTTGTAATTAGCAATTTCCATTGCCGACATTTGTTTTTATGAGGTTTTAAGCTATGACGTTAAAACTTTTCAGTTTTAACAAATGTTTCCTCCAAAGAGAATTAATCATGTCACTTACAACTGTTATCAAACAAATAATTTGAAATGCATTGACGAATTTTCAACAAAAAAAATTGAAAAGTTTAAATATCTGAGGGATGAATTAGTGTAATAAGAATATACTCACTAATTAATACAGAAATGTTTTTCGAAGTTTAAGCCACTATGATAACAAAAAGTGGGGCAAACCCTCACAGCACGTTTGCTTTCGGTGATTGCCTACAAATTAAGGGCAAAATAATTTTGCACTTTTGCAATAGGATTGTCAAACTGAATGATAACTAAATTTGATAAATAAAAGTTACTGAATAATTGTAGCTCAAAAATCCTAAATAATTTGCGAATAATTGTAATTCAAAGAAAATCCTGTATTTTTTAATGGTCACCGTTTGAAAGTAACTGAATTTTAAAAGCATTATAGTTTAGAGATCTTTAAATATCGTTACAAATCCCTTACCATTTTCATCTGTAAAGTCATTTGGCGATTGCCTAAAAAACTTAGCATAGTGTCTAGGCAAACCATCGCAGCATATTTGCTATTGTAGATTGCCCACAATTAGGGGCGCTCTAATTTAGAAATTTGGCATCAGGGTGCATTATTCTTAATTTTTGTTATCCCCAACAATTGTGATAGCCATATTTCATAAATAAATGTTACTATATATATAGGTAAGAAAAACGCGAAAAATTGAAAGAGTTGTGATTCAAGTAAAAATGCTAATTTTGATTATAACAACCAGGGATTGAAAGTAAAACAAATTTTCAAAATATATATATATTTTCAATCAAACGAAAATTCAATTTTACAGATGCTTTTTGACTGTTATTTCGTCTACTTATGGTCCAAAATACAGTTCACAAAAAGCGACGATGAGACCAACAGGGGGCGCCAAGAACATTGGTGGGTTACGTCTGCTATATGGCAAGGGCGCATTTAATCCCTGATTATCCGTTAAATATGCGATTTTAATTATAAGTAGCGATGTTTCCCACAACCCCGTTATCCCCACCATTGCTTAACGGCGTATTTATGACGCCATTCACAGCCCCCGAAGTCTCAATTTGCAATTTGTTGCGGGGTGGATTAAAGTCGCGTTCGTTGAAATTCACTTTAATGACGTCGGAATTCCTTTCGATTATTACCAAATATCCGCGTTTTTGTCCCATCAATGACTATTAAAATTAGCCCCAAAGTCTGGAATTGTGATGGGGAATTGTACAACGTTTCGGCGCCACGAAACCGGCGTTTGGCGACGCAAAATTACGCCGGGGAGCCGTGGGAGGGAGCGCCATTATTTTTATGCTTTTTAATACCGAGTACACATAAAAATAATGCCGATTTTTTTTAATATTGAGGATTTTCATGCTCCCATAACTACGCGTTGATGAGGTTTTCATCGTGGGAGGGAATCGAGGGCAAGAAATACTGATTAATATTCAGGGAACGCAGCCGCCATTCCCCGGCCCTCATTTTATATTGGTACTTGTTAAACATTGGAAAATTAATTTTCACAGGGTATTAAAAACTGACTGAATCAATTTGGCGGGGAATTTTTTTTGTTTTGTCGTTCGACGGGGAAGAGAATGCAGCGAGAAAGGGCAGGATAAAATATGGAGATGTTTTGCAGGACCAGTCATAAATGACGGAAAATTAAGATTAGCATTTTAAAGTGCACTCCAATAAGAAGCAGTTTTGGCATTGAACATTATATTCTAATCTAAATGTATTCCAGGATTGAACTAAGTCTAATGATTCCAATGACTTACCTGGAGAATCCTTTTGAACCAATTTCATCTCTTAAATTTATTCGAAATGTTTTCCAGTTTTTAAGAACATTCCCATACAATCAGCGCCTAAAATTAAGTATTTATTTTTATTAAATAACGAAACATGTGTAAAAATCGATCATAAAATGACATACTGTATAGGGTTAAAAATCAACTGGTTAATTAAGTGTAAGTTTCAATATGTATCACGTCTGTATTTTTATTCAGCTCATAACGTTACAAAGCAATTTAAACTTAGTTATCTTACTCTTAAATAGCCTAGTCATATTTAGAATTATTTATGTTTTGCGTGCCTAAGCGGGTTACCAAGATCTGTGGAAAAAGCCGCAGCATATTAATATAAATTGATCTTATTCCAACAAACAACATGCAGATACTAAAGGTGAGTTTCCACGTGAGATTAACTCTCGCGAGTAACTCGTCACATCTCGTATTCCATAAAATTTCACAAACTTAGCTCTAAACATTAACAACAAATTCCTGAAGCATCTCCTCAATGCTCTGCTGATATCCGGGAAAGGCCATCACCAGGACGTTTTTTGCTACATTTTTGGCCTAGCTGTCGACAACTGCTCTCAAAATTTGAACATGGTTCGTATTTTGCGAGCTGCTATCAGTAACAGATCTCGGGCAGTAGCACCCGCATTTTTGCACGTGCTACATTGAGAACTGCTATCGAGAGCATCTCGAAAGTTTCCCTCACGTGGAAACGCACCTTGATATAACAACAATCACAATTTTGAAAAGTTTCTGTAGTAAAATTACACAATTAATCTGAATTATTTGACAAAAGCATACACGGCATATACACTGAGTTTTTCAAAGCATACCATTATTTGTCACAAAAATTTCATAAATGGGAAACTACCTAAAAGAATATTATCTTAAATTGTCAAAAACTGTATCCAGTGTTTATTTTCTAAAGAATTCTTCCAATTTTTAAAACATTTTTTAAGTGCATTCTATAAACTTTACCTATAATTTCGCTAATACAGTAGAATCTGTCTAAATGCTTCCTGTGTAAATGATTAACCTCTCTAAAAGAATACAATTTTCCGGTCCCGACTTGGGAACCGTGTATATAAACGAACCTGTCTGAATGCATAATCTATCTAAAAGCATCTTTTTCACCGGTCCCAAGCGTATGCATTTATACAGGTTCTACTGTATATCTCTAGTGCATAAAGTGCATTATATTTAGCAACAGCCAAGGTTGCTCAAAGCAAGTTAGTTTTTCGATTTTATAGCAATTTGTTTCCTTATAAATGCAATTTCGCTCCACAATAACGTTTAAGTGTACTCTCATTTTTCAGATTTAAACTAAACAAACAAATTTAAAATGCAAAAAAAAAAAAAAAATGATATAGTGCGTACGTGCTAGAGTCGAGGGAGTAAATGCGGTAGATAAAGCATTTTGAACACGTACACACAAAAGGGAGAAGGGGCACAAGGGAGATGAAATATTAATTAAAAGAGATATTCGCAGTTCATCAAAAATGTCGTCAATCTTCAAAGGAATGCGAAAATAATCCATATCGTGTACCCGTGCCTTAGGCAAAATTGCGCACGTTCAAAGCCACCTAGGAAATAAAGCATCCTTCCATGTCTTAAATCAAAAAACGACCACAGAGGGCGCAACCAAATCATTAGCCGGAAGCAATGATTCGAAAATGTCTAAACCTACTGAAAAGTCAATATCCGCAATGAATAGAACTAACGATAGTTGTGTTTTAATTAACTCTGCACGATTTCTTTCTTTCAAGTTGAATAATGGGATAGCTGTAGTCACGGAATGGATTTCATCCTAGCTGAAAACCGATTTGCATAGTATTTAAGTAACATCACTTGCTCGTTTTTTGAACTTTAGCTGACCTCTGCACATGCGCACATACGCATTTACATACATTTTATCCAATTCGGATTTCATCTAGGATGAAATTCATTCTTTTCCTTGACTAGTTAAACTTTCCAATTATTCGCTATTTTTTGAAAAACATATCTCCATTTCAGATTTTTTCAATTAATAAATATGTAGAATATGTATCTCGAATACGGAGAAATAATAAAACATTTTTACCATCACGTATACTGAATTAGCTAAAAAAAAGCCATAAAGGAATAATTGAACATTTGAACATTGAATTTGAACGAATGCTTTTAGCTAGACATTCCTGGAAATTGTTAATTCAAAATCCTCTTTTCACCGTTTCCGTTCTCGCAAATGTTTCAATTCCATTGTTTTATTAGTTAAAATTTTCATTCCAATCGATACTCAAGGGGCTCATGGTCCAATCAGTCGCCTCCATATGGCAATTAGATTAGATTAGATTGGGCCTTGAGGTCGATATTGTTCTGACTGTCTGAAAAACGAATAACTTAACACATACAACAATGGTACTGAAACAATAGGCAAAGAGAACAACTGGCATTAGGGCTTGGACATCCCAAAATGTACACACATTTATCATCAAAGAGTTTCTCCATGTTATGGTTGGTAGTAATTGTCAGAAGGGTTTCTTTCTGAAATATGGCTTTATCGGTATCTGAAGCAATATATAAGTGTAGATGTAAACGTATGAACTCTTGGTAAATTTTCCATGAAATATTTAAAAATTAAAACTAAAGTCTGGAATAAGAAGGAGATTACCGACCATCTGCCCTTTTCTCGGAAGTGCGATGAACGATTTCTAAGCCGGACATCAGAAAATATCATAAAGCCAATTCGGACTTAACAAGGGTTTCTTCTACACACGTCTCTAAACACTTGCGAGAACGGAAACGGTGAAAAGAGGATTTTGAATTAATGATTTCCAGGAATGTCTAGCTAAAAGCATTCATTAAAATTCAATATTTATAACGACGATGGCGTTCGTGGAACCGATGGTCATCTAATAAAGTGTCACAACTTTGACTCTTTGTGACTCTACAACTTTATCTATAGCGGTACTATCTTTAGAAAGGACATTTCAATTTCTAGAGCTTCTAATATCATGTATTCGGAGTTCCATCCCTGTATTTCAATGTAGTCTGTTGTGTAACGATAAGCAAAAAGAACAAACAATAGTAAGTCTACGTTTCGATATGAAGCTTGGGTCAAAAGCTTTAGATGATTATGTCTAAATTGACTTTTGGGCATAAATAAATGGAAAATGAGATTTTCAAGGGATGGTTTGAATAAGCTAGATAGCGTTTCGCGTTTGGACATCAAAATTGGGAATATATTTATTTGATAGGTTATTTACCAGAGCGATTTAAGTAGAGAATAAAACATTTCAGGTAACAGATGTCTTCTTTACGATATTGTCCAGGAGCACATCCAAGAGGTCCCAACAAATTTCATTGTGTTCTCCACATAGTAAATTAACATTTTAACAGAATGTATAGTTGGGTACATCAATTCAACATTCAGCTATAATTTGAAAAATTAAGTATTTTTTGTTCCTGATAGGTCTATGTAAAGGTTGCTTTTTCACGTGAGATTAAGGGGGATCCCAACCCTATCACTTTCAATGGGTGAAATTTTGAAACACAATTTCAGATAAACAAAAAGAGATTAAATAAAAATAAAA
>JAQGBW010003507.1:0-16139 GCA_034698625.1 Julus scanicus | reverse complement strand
TTAAAGGTAAAAACGCACTTTTTTTAAAGGTAAAAACGCACTTTTTTTAAAGGTAAAAACGCACTTTTTTTAAAGGTAAAAACGCACTTTTTTTAAAGGTGAAAACTCTTTTTCCGAGATAAAAACGCAATTTTTCTAAGGTAAAAACGACGACCATAGTTGGCCATATCCCCCCAAAAAAATATGATGACGTATACGGTCTTGAAAATACTTTTAAAAGGTGAAGGTATCTCGTCACTCAAAACTAACATTCAGTTTTCGATTTTAATAAAAGTAGGCCAAAGGAGGACTAAGACAATCAACGTGTCCTCCAAAATCGTTTATTTCCAAGAAATGTTTATAGTTTTTCTTGACTTTATCTTCGTACTGTAAATTCGTGGTTTTACCATTGTGTGAAAATGTTTTTTCAATTTGTTACAGAGAGATTCGGGGGGTCCATTGATGGTAGCTGACGAAAAACGCCAGGGTCGTTGGATGGTCATCGGAATCGTCTCGTTTGGCTACCTGGAGTGTGGAAACAGAAGATTTCCGGGAGTTTATACCAGGGTATCGGAGTTTATCGATTGGATAAATTTAGAAGCCAAATAACGTTTTTATATATCCATGAATCATATTTATTTTTAAATTATAAACATGTCATGCCCAACAAATTCATGAATCATACAATTCAGCGAATAGTGACCTGAAAATGACATTGCGTTTTGACTAGAATTCCAACTATTTTTTAATCCATTTATGGGATTCTTAGAACTTGTTATTTATAGTAAATAATGTGAAGTTATTGAAATAATTAATTTTTTATTTTTTTATTTTTTTGAATTAATAGTACACACTATATAGTGACACTGAGTCATAAAAAAGTAGAACCCAATAAAAAAAATATCACAACTTGGGGAAAAATGCTTCGATTTAAATAAAATTTGGCATTTGCATAGAACAACAGTGTAGGAACAAAAAGCTTGTTCCGGACATGGGACAAATCTTGAATTTTTCATTTTTCAACAAAAACTGTACTCAGGAAACAGTTGATTTGCTGCAACCGGAAACGCCACAGCTCATCGAACCAAACCACTGGCCACCAAACAGTCCGGACTCGAATCCAGTGGACTACAAAATTTGTGGAGTTCTCCGGGAAATGGTTTACAAATCAAAGATTAATTATATCGAAGACTCGAAACTACGAATTAAGAAAACTTGGATTGAACTCGACCAGCGTAGAATCGATTCGTCAATCAAAGAATGGCGCGTTGGACTCCGGGCTTGTGTAAAGGCCACCGGAAAACATTTTGAGTGCATTTTATAATTCGTTTTTGTTCCTACACTATTGTTCTATGTATGTGCCAAATTTCATTTAAATCGATTTTTTTTAATGGGTTCTACTTTATTATGACTTACGATGTATGTTGAATATTCCATATATTGACATATCACAAATTGGCAAAATTTGGTTAAAATTGGTAAAAATCGTATTAATTCCAGAGAAAAGTGGAATAATTTTTGACAGCCCTCGTACATTAAAATTACACAACATAGATTTGATATTATAATTCTGGTTATTTTAGTTTTATTGATAATAAATTTTTGGATTAAATTTTTAAATTCTCAGAAATAATTATGATAAAATTTCAAAAAATTGCCAATAATTTTGCTTTCTTCATACCTGCTGTGCATCACGATCACAGCTACAATTTTTTGAAAAAATTACTCATAAATTTATAGTATATTATTAAATTTCATACGCAAGTTGTTATGGAATGATAGTTGAGTGTAATTAGAAGGTACGAAATTCTCGAAATTTGGACCTCTAATAAACATGAATCAGAGGAACCTTTTTGCTGTTATAAATTACGGGTTTTTTGCATTTACAAATTCTGATATTGACACAATAGATTTTATTGTAATTTTCCCTATCAGTTTCCTTCCTGGTGTATTCATGAGAATATATATATTACGGATGAGAGAATACGACCACTGGAATTAAATTAATTTAAATTTAAATTATTATGCCATTGCGAGGCTACTCTTTTTTATGACTTAATATAATGGAATGTTATTTTGATTTACCTTTAGTTTTGAATTTTGCCAAAATATTTCGGGTGGGGAAATTATATAGGGCCAGATATGGAGTGTTATGTTGTTGAAAATCTGGAAATGTGCTTAAAATTCGTGTAAAACACCAGTTTAGTGCTGAAAATTCCTGAAAAATCTAATTTAAAACACAGAAAAGTTTAAGAAAAGTATTGTGGTAATTGATCGTAGGAGGGGTTTCTTAAAATTTAAGGTATGAGTTAGTTATGCAATCCTTAAAATACATGTTTCATTTTTTTTTCCAGTTAATATACTGCACATCCTGTTTATGGACAAGTATGCCATATATGGGCATACATGTTGAATTTCATATATTCTTAATATTTATTGCATTTTTTCATAATATTTATTCAATACATCGAAATGGAACTCCATATATGGGACATCAGGCCCTTATATAATTTAACCACCTAAGAGTGTTTATTATTAAGTATTAATTGTATTTTTAAAAATTGTATAGATTTGGTCAATTCGAATTTGCTTCAACCGCTTTAGGGGCCATTCAAAAACGACGTCCCGAAATTCCTTCAAAAATTGCACTCCTCCCCCCCCCCCCCCAACCTTGCCCTCTGTCCGAATGGTGTGCATTTTAGCCCAGACCCCCCTCACAGACATCCTTATTTTTTTTTAAAGTAGGGTGTCCATAAAATGTGTTGGATCAAACAAAGGCCCATCTTAAAAATTTTCAAGCACTACTCGCAACAAATTCCACAACATTTTTTCCATATTTTTCCGAAAAACTGAAAAATCTCGAAGGGAAATTTCAGCATAAAATTGGTGTTTAACACAAATTTAGGCATAAATCCCGATTTTTCTGAGGTTTTAAAAATTCAAGTACATTTCTTCCAATGCCCATTTCCCTTTTCACTGACCTTTAAAACTTAATTGAACAGAAAATCCAAAAACTGAAAAATACCATCATTAGTGGACGCCCATAATGTCTTGACCCCTCCCTTCCCCTGTCCACCTGCCAGCAGACCCCCTACCCCCTCCTCTCTTTTAAGGACGTCTTATTTGAATGGCCCCTAAGCTGGAAAATCCAAGTTTAAGTTTTTCATGACAATGACGTAGAATGACAAGTGATTTATATTTCACACATTTTAAAAAACTTTTATAACATTTTGAAACGATTTATTGCACCTTTTATTGGTTTACACGTTGTTAACACATTTTGAAATTATTGAAAAGTTAAATTATCCTGAGTTGTTATTGCACAAAAAGTTCAATATACCTTACTTCTCCAGTTTCAAGTAACAATATGTCGTAAAAGCTAACATTTGTGGAAATATAAACTAATTACTTGTAATTGTGTAATATTATGGTCCAATCAGATTACATCCATATGCAAAATAGCGACCAAGATTTCATTAGATTAATTAACGAGATTAACTAATGTGATTTCTAAGATGCCACACTCAAGTACTTGAGTAGTATATGAGTAAGGGGCCATTACAAAAAGACGCCCTCAAGAGGGGGTAGGAAAGGGGAAAGTCTTCTGGCATGTGGAGATGGGGGAGGGAGGGTGGACTGGAAAGCCATTATGGCCGTTTACTAATGATGATATTTTTCAGTTTTTGGTTTTTCTGTTTAATTGAGTTTTAAAAGTCAGTGAAAGAGGAAATTGACACCAGAGGAAATGTGTTCCCAGTCCCAAATGTACTTAAATTTTTAAAACCTCGGGTAAGTCGGGAATTATGCTTAACTTTGTGTTAAACACCAATTTTATGCTGGAATTTCCCTTCGAGATCAGGAAATTTCCATTAATCAGAAAAATCTGGAAAAATTCGTGTAATAGGAAGCGAGGGGGTGCTTGGAAATTTATAGAATGGGCCTTTTAATGTTCCAACCCATTTTCTGGACACCCTACTTTTTAAAAAAATTAAGGACGTCCATGAGGGAGAAAGGAAGGGGGAAGACGAGAAAAGGGTTCTTGACTAAAATGGACACCATGTGGGCAGGGGCAGAAAAGGTCGATTTTTGTAGAAATTTCAACGGCGTCCTTTTTGAATTGCCCCTACGTTAAATTTGTAATCGTGTAACTCGAACGCTGATTGGCTAATTTTGGAGCCCTGTACTTAGTGGGCGTAAATCATGAACACTGATTTATTGGTTCTATTGCATGATTTCGGTATTTGGCGGCAAATATTAAAAAGTTTATGATAAAAGTTCAAGGATCGTCATTAACCAAAGTTTCACCAAATTAATTTTAATTTAGCTGAATTTATCAACTTAGCTAAATTAAAAACTTAGCCACTTCAACACGTTTTAAAAATCTACATACATACTTATTCAACTTACAAAATTTTTTCTTATTATTCCTCATTATGTGGAAATATAAAGTGGGAGGATAAGGATTGACATTAAAAATAATTGGATACATTATTACAAAATTTGACTAAAAATTCAGACAATTTTTCCTCGTTTTTTCGTATTTCCTCCAATAGAAGGGGTGAAAACAAAAAAACTTGTTTTTTATTCACCTTGAAGTTGTTTTAGAACAATCCTTTTACTTTCCCCGAGTCAATCATGATTTATTAACCTCTTAGGAAAAAGAAAAACAAGTTTTCGACAATTACGTCATTGTAGACAAGTGGAAAAGTGATTTATAAAACACCAATCGCAGTGAAGCAGGTGAGCGTAACATTTTGTTCCAAATTAAGGTGAGTACGAGATAAATTTCGATTTCGTGAATCCACTCAAATGTTTCTATAATCGATTTTCACGATTTTCAGAGGAGGCCATTGTGGATTTTTTTTTAATGAAGCGTCGTTTTTATATTTCGACGAAAACCTGCCCAAATCAAGGTTGTGTCCACGGGGGTTTTTAGTCACGTGTTACATGGCGTTTGTCTCATCCGTGTGACGAATTCCGTCGCATTACGAGTGTGTTCGTGCTGCCTTCGAGGTTTACTTCTGTACAAACTGTGCAACAACTTGGACTAATTTTGGAGACCAGGGAAAACCTGTTCGAGTAAGTGGAAAACAAAACATCTAATATTACGCTTTAACATTTATTCGTGTATTTTTTAAAGTTAAATGTGACTAAAATACTAAAATAATCCTCCCATTGCAATCAGAAATTCAAATAGGTTTTAAATTTACACAAGTTCATTTTTAAACGATATGGTTTATTGTAGACTAGGTTTAGCATAAGAAATTACTAGATGGAAAAAATATAAAGGGCCATATCATGTTCCATATCCCTATATTCATGTATGTCTGAAAATATTTGGTGTTTCATGTCGATGTATGGAAAAACACGAATATACTTATCTCAGAGTAATAGTTTTATGTAATATGAAATTAAATGGACGTATCTGTGGATGTTTGGTCCTCTATGGTCTTGCATGGTCTTCTAAGGCCCTCTATGGTCCTATATGGTCTAGTATGGTCCTCTACCTTGGTGAAAAAAACAATAGAGATTTTAATTGTTTTCTATTGTTATTTGGAACGTTGTTTTCTATTGGTTTTATTGGTTTCAATTGTTTTCTGTGATTTTCTATTGTTTTCTATTGTCCAGTCAATACAGCTAAACCATAGCAGTCAATAGAAGTCAATGCAGGAACCATAGAAAACAATTAAAACCAATAAAGTGTCCCGATAACAATAGAAACCAATAGAAATCTCTATTGGTTTCAATTGTTTTCTTCTATGGTTTTCTATTGTTCAGTCAATACAGCTAAACCATAGCAGTCAATAGAAGCCAATAGAAGTCAATGCAGGAACCATAGAAAACAATTAAAACCAATAAAGTGTCCCAATAACAATAGAAACCAATAGAAATCTCTATTGGTTTCTATTGTTTTTTTCACCAGGGTATGGTCTTGTATGATCTTCTATGGAGGTCCAGTATGGTCTTCATGAACTCGTAACTTCTGTTTTTTAATCAAAGTAAATCCAATTTTGCATAAATATAGGCAACAAACGTACGAAAAAAATTGCTATTTCAATTTGTACTCAAAGTGTCCTCCATCCACTGCAACACATGCCCGGATGTGGGGGAAATTGACGAGTCTATTACTATTTGATAGAGTTCATCCCGAAAAATTGGATTTACTTTGATTAAAAAATAAAAGTTACGAATTTAGGAAAAAGGTTCCCCTTTTGGGTTTCTACATTACTTCTTACAATTTCATCATTACTTTTTGACATGTTAAACAATCATGTTAAAATACTGTATTTTTCTTTTGTCCAAATCTGCATTTGGAACAACTCGAGCAAGACTAATTTTACTGGTTTCAACCAGTAGATTTTAATAGCGAAATCGTCTGTTTTTATGATGAAAGTTTTGAAAATCGTGCCGCTAAATTTACGGTTGATAGGGCTTTAATTGTAATTTCGAAAGATGGCCTTCGTTTGGAGGTCACGGTGAGTAGAAATACCAGCGGTATGACTTTCTACGTTTTTATATAAACATCGTTAACGAAATTTGAATCTACTGAAATCGGTGAATTATTCGTAAAATGGTAGGGGGAAGTTAAGGAAAAATTTTGATTAATTCGATTGAATTTTGAATCTACTATACATAAGGCGTCTTGACGGTAGTTTTCAAACTTTGTGGGGACTTAATGATACAATTTAAGCTTTTAAATAACTTGGGAAATGAGTACAGTAGTTGTAGTTACGGAATGGATTTTAACTTAGTTTTAAGCCGATTTACGGTATAATTTATCCAAATCAACTAAAATGTGGTTGAAATGTGCAAGTGCTAACTTTATGCTGTCTAGTTTTAACTGTATTTCATCTGGTTTTCAAATAAATTTCGTCAGGATTTTCAACCAAATTTCATCTGGGTTTTCAACTATATTTAGTTTAGGTTTTCAACCAAATTTCGTCAAAGTTTTCAGTCAAATTCCGTCTGGATTTTCAACTAAATTTCATCAAGGTTTTCAACCAAATTTAGTTTAGGTTTTCAACCAAATTTTGTCTAGGTTTTCAACCAAACTGAATCTAGGTTTTCAACCAAATTTCGTTTAGGTTTTCAGTCAAATTTAATCTATATGTTTTCATCCAAATTTCGTTTGGGTTTTCAACCAAATTTAGTTTAGGTTTTCAACCAAATTTCATTTTGGTTTTTCGTCCAATTTCATTTCGGTTTTCAACCAAATTTCATCTAGATTTTCAACCAAATTTTATCTAGGAAAACTCGAAAATTTTTAAATCCATATTTAGTAAATTATATCCCATGTAATTTTCAAAACACCATGTATTTAAGCCTAATCTCGGGAAATCCCGATACGGTATTTAAACCGATTGCGTAATACCATTCTGACTATATCCTGTTGCAGTAATTATTTTTTCTAGAAATAGATCCACACATTTATTAATTTTAAACATTTTCATCATTGATTAAATAACAGTAAAAAAGGAGTGGTTACGTATTTTTGACGTCTCTTAATAAAAACAGGAAATTAATTTTTCCGTGCCAGAAACCTACTTAAGATATTTCTGAGCAGTAATTACTAAGTAATAATTAATAACTCGCGTTGTCAGGACTGTTGTTGCTCCCCCTTAAGACGTCCATTTTTGAAGTGAAATTAATTTTAAATTTTTGGATTGATTTTTTAGGATTTTCTCCCAAATCTTAACGTCATGCGGATTTATTTGACACATCAACCGCTGTTACTCATTGGCGCTTTTATATCATTGTTCGTCTTAGCCGTACAAACAAAAGAAGTTTTAAATAGGGTTCGTCGTCAAGGTAAGATTACAAAATATATGTCAGTAACTACTTTTAACACTAAACTTGATTTTGCTTCTTATGAATTATAAGTGACTAAGTTTTTTACCTGAAGTATGACCAAATACCAGACTGGGTAAATTGTATTCGTGAGTAGGAGTACCGAGTACATTTGCATTGGAATTGTACTCAATAAGTAGAGTACGTGTAATCAGTAGGGGAGACCGGGGCACAGTGGGTACACTTTAGAATTCATTTTTTTGGGGGGGAACTCGTAGCATTTTAAAAGAATAACACAGTAATATCCAAGCCTTCAGGATCTGTATACATTGTCATCGTTTTAGAGCTACTAGTTTTTTTGCTATAGAAGATTAAAGTTGGTTGCGCAGACTGTCCCACTGTGCCCCTATAACAGGGCACAGTGGGGCAAGGCATGGGGTACAGTGGCCCACGCGAAATTAAAACAAATTTTACGAGAAAAATAACATCACACATTGATTAATTGTGTTTAATTCAGCACGTCAATTTAAAATTCCAAGTATAAATTACAAAAACGATTAAAATTAACCGTAATTACAGCAGCTTTCATATTTTCACCGCTTACTTGTTCAAATGTGTGTTTTTTTTCTGTGATTGTGAACCATTTTTACTTTAAAACATAAATTGAAACATGGTTTTTATTTAAAGTTATGATTAATGAAAAAATGTACAAATATTTTCCAAGAAAATTAATTGGGGTATGCTGGGAATTGTCCCACTGTATTTGAATAAGGCCTTACAGCTGACCTCGTGGCTAGTTAACATACACTTTAGTTTGAAATTCTAGCTGAATATATACACTCGTCAATGGTATATTGCTGCATTAATAATGTTTTATAATTACACCTAGAATAAAAATCCAATTGTGAGTTGAATAATTACTTTCAGAACAAGAACTTTAAGTGCAAATATTTTCTTCTATGTCAGATTGCAGAAATTTTGGTTAATGAAAGAATGAAGCATAGAGCTTCTTTGCAAATCAAAAGCATTGGGTTGCTGATAAAACCTGATTTTATAAAGACGATGTACTTACTACTGTGCCCTGTGCCCTGTGCCCCGTGCCCCACTGTGCCCCGGTGACACATGTACATATATTCATTTATATACACGGGTGCCACGTCGGGACTGGTACATTTTATGCTTTTAGAGAGGTTATTCATTTACACAGGATGCATTTAGACAGGTTCAACTGTACCATATATGTAAAATGCCATATTTAAATTTAAACCTTGGCATAAATATGGACATGTAAATGGAAATGATTATAAGTTTTGTTAACCTTTGAAAAACACCTTCAAGTGTGGTGAGAAATAATATTAAACATTTGCTCATGTAGTGATTAATGGTTAACAGGGTGTTAAAATCCCACCTCAATTATATTAAAACACTGATGTTTTAATAATGTACCGTATACATATTGTGTTTTAAATGACTCAATATTTTGAAATGTATTTCACTTTAACACATGTGTACACGGGAAAGTTGCCAGATTTGTTTATTAGTCTGATAATTTCTTATTATTTGTTAAACTGAAAATGGTGCAATTACCCTCAAAGCACTTTATTGTAAAAAAAATGCATTTTTTCACACGTTTGTTATTGTCAAATAGTCTGTGCAAGGTCATTGAATGAATTTCATCAATGGCATAAAAAAGAAGACTATTTACTGAACAAAACCTCTGACGAGAGGGTATTGAATGGGCGTGTTTTTAAAAGGGATATCCGTTTGTGGGGCTCGTCGATTAAACTAGTCACACGTTGGTAGTTTTGGCGACAATTCAACGAAATGTCTTTAAAATTTGACCTTCATCCCCCTCCCTTCCCCTGTCCGCATGGTGTCCATTTTAGCCCAGACCCCCTCCCCCTTATAATTTTATTGAATAGTAGGGTGTACAGAAAATGTGTTGGAATATACAAAAGGCCCATCCTATAAATTTCCAAGCACCCGTCTCGCTACCAATTCCAAGATATTTTTCCAGATTTTTCTGATTAACAGAAATTCCTTGACCTCGAACACAATTTTACACAATTCCTGACTTTCCTGAGGTTTTAAAAATTAAAGTACATATACATTTGGGAATGGGTACACATTCTGGGGGCCATTTCCCCTTTCACGAACCTTTAAAACTCAATTAAAAAGAAAATTCAAAAACTAAAAAATACCATCATTAGTGGACGTCCATAATTTTCTTTACCCCTTAAATCTCTTAACCCCTTAACCCCTTTAATCTTTACCCCTTCTCTGTCCACATGGTGTCCACATGCCAGCAGACACCATCCTACCTCTCTTGAGGACGTCTTTTTTGAATGGACCCTTAAACCCTTTCATGAATATATCCATGTTTATACTTTGATAATTTAACAATTGGGGTAATAATGGGCCTAACAATTGACAGAATTATTTTTTTACTACTGGTTTTGTCACTGATTCACACTGAAACGTAACATCAAGCACAAGGTTGACTGCAGAAAAGTGGTTAAATGATGTTGTTGAGTGTCCTAATTCCTAACCGGCAAAATGATACTCCAAGCTTTGTGAGCCCCGTTTCAAAATCCGCAGTTTTTTGAAGATACTGGCAGAACTCCTCCTACAGTAGAACCTGTCCAAATGCATCCTGTGTAGATTAATAACCTCTCTAAATGCATAAAATATGCCAGTCCAAACTTGGTAAGGGGTGATCCATAAATTATGTCACTTTTTTGCCTCTTTTTAAACACCCACCCACCCCTTAGTCACAATTCCCCCATCCCTTGGACACAATTGTCACAAAAAACAAACAACCCACTCACCCCCCTAGGTGTGACATCATTTTTGAATGGCCCCTAACCCGTGTATAGCCCAAGAACTTGATAATTGACCACTACAAAAACCAAAATAGCGAAATTGTTAATTAAACAGATATTCAAAAGATGCATTTCAATTGGCGGTAATTTCAAAACGGCCCTTACTTTAAAAACGCCCCTCAATTCACACCAGAAACTCGTGGAAGATTACGAGAAATTTCATGAAATAAAGATTGTAATTATTTTATTTCAGGTTTTGTATTTGAAAGTGGAAGTTCCACTGGCGAGCAGTGTACCACTAAAGATGGCCAACAAGGAGTTTGCATCGAAGTGGTGAAATGTGACGAGGCCACGAAAATCTTGGCGGGAAATCCGAACGCGGCACAGAGAAGATTCTTGCAGGAACGCACATGTCGCTTTGAGGGAAGCACGCCCTTTTTCTGTTGTGTGAGCGGGTCGGCAGAGGGCAGGACAGAAGGTATTCCTCCGACCGCAGCGCCACCCCCACCACCGCCACCCACACCAGCACCCCCTCCACCTACACAACCGCCATCTGTTCCTGATTCAATTGGGGGTAAAACCATGGCCGAAATAAACGCGGGTGCGATATTTTTCTCATTATTTTTATATTTTTTTCACATTGTTATTTAAACTTCTGTGAAGTTTTTTAATGGTTTGAAAATTGTATATAGGTAAATAAAAACAAACTCGGGCTTAACACAGTTTACGTAAGAATTTGACGTAACAGAACTAAAGTAATAACATAACACTGATAGCACTAAGAGCTTGACTTAACAGATAACATCAGAGCTTGACTTAACACAGTTAACAGAAGAACTTGACTTAACACAGATAACATCAGAGCTTGACTTAATACAGCTAACAGAAGAACTAAACTTAACACAGTTAACTGAAGAACCTGACTTAACACAGTTAACAGAAGAACTTGACTTAACACAGTTAACTGAAGAACTTGACTTAACACAGTTAACTGAAGAACTTGACTTAACACAGTTAACAGAAGAACTTGACTTAATACAGCTAGCAGAAGAACTCGACTTAATGCAGCTAGCAGAAGAACTCGACTTAACACAGTTAACAGAAGAACTCGACTTAACACAGTTAACTGAAGAACTTGACTTAACACAGTTAACTAAAGAACTTGACTTAACACAGCTAACAGAAGAACTTGACTTAATACAGCTAGCAGAAGAACTCGACTTAATGCAGCTAGCAGAAGAACTCGACTTAACACAGTTAACAGAAGAACTCGACTTAACACAGTTAACAGAAGAACTCGACTTAACACAGTTAACAGAAGAACATGACTTAACACAGTTAACAGAAGAACTTGACTTAGCACAGTTAACTGAAGAACTTAACACATAACACGGATAACACAAGAACTTGACATAGCACAGATAACACAAGTAGTTACAATTAAAGCTATATTCTAACATTTTCCAATTTTTAGTTTGTGGTGTCTCCAAGAACCTAGGTATTCGAGTTGTAGGAGGTATACCAGCAGCCCTCGATGCATGGCCCTGGATGGTAAGTTATGAATTAAGATTTATAAAAATTCTTCTACTATAATTACATTTTCTAATTTTAATAAATATGGATTTTCGAATTTTTTATTTTCATCATCAGTCAAAGTTTATTATTCGTGGGATGTTTAATTTATTTATTTATTTTTTTAATTGAAAATTTATTCCCCAATTAAGAAAGCGCCGCTAAACGATACAGTGCTGGGATTGGGCACATTAGCTAGCGATTGGTGGGGGTGATGAAAAATGGCGGATAAGGGAAGGCTTAATTTCAACAGGGAGAAACAAGGGAGATGACAAAATTTGAAAAAGTGAGCACAACATAAACATGAATTATAAGATTATGACAGGTGATGATGGCAAGATTATGTTAGTAATAATGGATTGGGGATAAGATGTCTTGAGTATGTGTGAGTCATACCCTAATGGACATGGTTAAAATAGAAACACAAAAGCGTGACAAGACAGTGGGAATGCAAATGTACAGTAGTGGAGGGTAGTAGAGGGTTGTAGTGGTAAGTCACGGATTGTCTCGGTTAAGGGTTACCAGCTTCCGCATTGCCAGCTTCAGTAACTCCCAGTACTTGTTGTCTTCCATGTGTTCTGAGGCGTGGGGGTCCAGTATGCGGATGTTTAATTTCTGAAGAAGTTATAAAATATGTAGTCTTATTCCAGGCGGCCGTTTTTATTGGTGACAAAGCTACTCGAGTGACCTCATTCGTCAGTTGTGGGGGTGGTAAGTGCGTTTAATCAATCGATTAAATAACGATTAACAATTATTAATTGCACAATTAATTATCCTTCACTTTCTATTTCTTAAGTTTTAATCAGCGATATGTACATCTTAACTGCTTCCCACTGCGTGGTGGACAAGGCCACCGGAAAAGCGTGAGTGGACTTTATTAATTTAGAGCGTCGTTCATGTATGACATCACGCAAACATGTGTTGCTAACGGTTGGTTAACCTTGCAGGAGGCCGCCATCGGAGTTTCTTGTCCGTTTAGGAGATCTGGACATCAATTCAGATACGGATGGTGCCAAACCGGTAGAGTTCAACGTAGTGAAAGCCCAGGCCCATGAGAACTACAACCCGAATACCATCCAGAACGACATTGCCCTGCTAAAACTGGATAGGCCGGCCACATTTAGCGATTCCATCAAGCCAATCTGTTTGCCCAATGCTGAAGTGAAGGCTACCAACCTCGAGAAAAAACAACCGCATATCGCGGGCTGGGGAACCGTTGAATTCCGTAAGCGTGTAACGTGGATTCTTTGGGACAGTCATTTTTTTGTCTAGTGGACTTTAAGTGGGTTTCAATGGGCCTATTTCAACTACCGGCTGATTCGCACACTTCCGGCATGTTGCAGTAACGTGAAAAACTGTCCCAAAGTATCCACATTTTACGGTATTTTTAATGCGGATATCTTGAGTCTGGTTGATATTCAACAGTTTTTCTTTGATTTCAGGGGGTAACTCCAGTTCGATTTTAAGACAAGTTCAAGTTGAAGTAACGTCGAACACTGATTGCCAAACTGCATACAACAGATTCAAAGTTACCATATCCCAGTCACAACTTTGTGCTGGACTAAGAATGGGCGGCAAAGACGCTTGTCAGGTAAGGGCCTGCCAAAATTAACAGATATTCCTGCACAGTGTATATGGACATGTACTCAGATGAGGGGTCTTAATATGGACATGCATACATGATCACTTAAGGGCAAAATTGCCATCGAAATTCTGGTATGCCCATTCATGACATTTCTCATGTACAGTATATGTACATGTGCGGTATTACATTATCCCGCCTGGGCATTCCATAACTGGTCCTAAAAATTCTTAAAATTGTTTTCAACGATGAATATTGAACAATTATTTTAGGGCGACTCCGGTGGACCCCTGATGCTCCCTAACAAGAGTAAATGGTATACGATCGGAGTGATTTCTGTCGGCTTCAGGTGTGCAGAACCAGGATTTCCAGGAATTTATTGCCGGACGACGGAATACCTCGATTGGATAATGAAAAATGCCGAGTTGAAGTAGGACGATTTGTGTATATAGACATTTTTAAAATGGTCAGGTTTTTAGCGTGGCATTTTGACTCATGTTTGTAAATTTCAATAATAAATGTCAATATGATAACTGTAATCTCATTATGTTATGCCTCGATTAACCGAATCGAATGTTAAGAACAGTGGCGGCTCGTAGAAAAAAATAAGTGGGGGTGCTGCGGAATAATGCAGTGAAGCACGTCAGTCGAGCCTGTCCGCTCTCCCTCGCAGCCTCGCGTGCCACTTCCTATGTGCGCATGCGCCTGTACGCACCGCTGGAGCTGTGAAACGCACAGTTGCATACACATTTTTTAAATCTTTTTTTTCATTAACTAGGGGATGGCTAAAGAGTTAATTAAATAAATTAAACAATAGATTAGGAATACATTAAATTAGAAAGAATTAACGAAAAAAAAAAGAATCATTATATTAAATGTTATCAATGATATCCAGTGATTGGGGTACTGCAGTACCACAGTGCTTATGCACGAGATGCCACTGGTTAGGAATATGTGTTATCCACGTTTACGGGCTTTCCTATAACAAGGGGTCACTGAGGGCAGGCCAGTGGGGCCATTTGGTCAGGGCCTCGCGATTTTGCTATAAAGTAAAAGTGCAATTTTCCGCCTTTAAAGTACGATTTTTCAGCAAAATATGTGCACATTTTTCTGCAGTAGAATTGTAGAAGTGAGATTTTTCAGCAGTAAATGTTTACAATTTTCTGCTTTCAAGTACGATTTTTTTTATAGCCACGATTATGTGGCCAATTACATACAGTGAGTGTCCAGTGCCCAATATCGCACCATTTATGCACAACACCGGCATCTAAAACTACTGTAACATTTGACGTAATAATGTCAGTGTGACGACGTTGATACCATCTTGAAATCCACACTTTGAATAGAACGTGCAAGCAGCGCGTGCAAACGCCCTTCAGTATTAAATTCCTATGGCCTAAACTATAAAGGGCATTTCATAAATAATGTCAGGCATCGAATGCATTCCTGCGTCCGTTGATCATAGTATGTGTCCCAAAATCGATAACACCTACAATAAAGAAACAGCAAAAACAAAAACAAATTTTTAAATCCCCTGTAAGTAGATTCAACCGCTGAGCACCGAAGCTATTAGTGATTGCCACCCATTTGTTGGGGCTGCTTCTAAAAGAAAACACATAGTAAAATCATAGTCAGTCTATTTCAGCTCACGGAACACTAAAAAAGGACCTAAAACTGTCGTGGCACACCTGTTGAAAAACAAAGTGATTAACGGGAAAGCATAATCATACCCCAAACCAGGTATACAAAACGCGACATTTCGTTATAAAACCTCGTTTTGTGTGCAATTTCATGAAACATAAAAGTAAATTTCTTAAGATAGAGTAGAACAATAGAAATGTCTTCACACTTACCCAAACTCTTCATAACGTCATCACGTGTTGTCCTTAGCAGATGCCCTAAAGTACTTACCTGAGATTTTCTCTCACCTGTATTTCACAAAACACAACACGACCACAATCTTTATTATACACAATGTACAAACAACACAAAAATTCAAATAAATAATCAAAATGAAGAAGTTCTTGAATATCTTGTTATATCGTCAACAGCAGTGGCTCACCGTTATCCTAAACACAAAACAACACTCATAAAAACAACAACAACAACAACACGACTACACAACGTGCATTACAGAAAACAAACCTTAGACAACTCGATGAAGGACGTCATCTGATGCTTTCAACATAACATTTCAGTAACATCGTGCTATTAAATCCATGTTATTCAAAATTCATTCCTAAAACAGCAAAATAGACATTAGAACATGAAACAAACAAAAAACAAATCACTGAATGAAAAAGTGCTAGCGGTTTGCATACCAGTATGAATCGACACCAAGGACCCCCACATGAAAGTCTGTAATAAGTTGAAAAGAAAATTTACTCTAGGTTTCT
>JAQGBW010003506.1:0-16139 GCA_034698625.1 Julus scanicus | reverse complement strand
TTGTTTCCGGTGACGGAGTTGGGGGGCGCTCTGTACGCCCATCACAGGGACCTTCCCTCGGTGGTCCTTTTGGTAGCAAGGGGGGAACTCCATCTGTCCCCCCTCCAGCAGGTCCGTTTTCCGCCCTGCTGGAGCAGTGGTGGAGTGCCTGGCCCCAGGCAGTGACTAGCGAGGCCCTGGTGGCCTTCTTCGCTGCTGTCCTCAGCACTCACAGTTATTATGGTGCCCTACTAGTGGGCCCCCCTTATGTGGGGCAGGTAAACTAGCCTGCCTCACCACTGGACGGATCTTCTGATGACGAAATTGACCGGCCCCAGTTATATGGTAAGAAACATTTCTTTCTTTTCCCTTCTTGACTTCCCCGGGGGTCACAGCAGTGATTTCAGCTCATCATCCAACTCTTGAGCCTGGGCTATCTGCTTGAAGTTAATGGACACGATGTCCAGCGGAGCAGAGGTGATAGCTATGTGGGATATTGCGTCGGCCACAGTGTTGTTCGCCCCAGACAAGTGACGGATGTCTGTGGTGAATTGGCCCGAGAAGTCGAGATGTCGTGCCTGTCGGAGGCTTGCCTTTTCTGGCCGTTGGTTAAAGCTGTAGATGAGAGGCTTGTGGTCGGTGAATAGCGTGTGCAGGTGTCGGAAATGCCTAACGGAAGCATAAGCAGCAAGGAGTTTGCGGTCGTACGCGCTGTACTTAGTTTCGGCCAGGGAGAGTTTCCTGGTGTAAAACGTCAGAGGTTAGAAACGATTGCCCACAAGTTGTTTCAATGCGGCCCTGATGGCAAAATCCGATACGTCGACTTTTAATGCAATGAATCCATTGGGTTTAGGATGAGCCAACAGTGTTGTCTTCTTAAACAGTTTCTTGCACTACCGAAAAGAGTGCAATGTAGCGTCTGTCCAAGAGATTGGTGTTTTGTCATTCTTGGTGGCCCCTTTCAGGTATTCGTTGAGGGATGCCTGTAGGGATGCAGCTCCAGGTAGGAACCGGCAGTAAAAGTTCATCATCGCGAGGAATCGTGTTGTACATGAAATGTACGCAGTAGTGTGGCGTGGTAAGGGTGGTCCAGTTAAGACCTCGATGGGGTCCTTTTCCAATTAGATAAGGGAAAGTCCAATGGGATTGATTAATTTAAAAAAACCAATTAAACACACCTGTTTTAGAGCCAAATCCTTCCTTATCAAAACATCTTTCTGGATGTGTAATTAATTGTTACACCCTGTATATCCCTACTATCTAGAACGTAAAAAAGTAAAAATGGAAACAGAATGAATGACTGATTAAGTTAAATGGTAAAATTAGTCATGTCGTTATGGTGAAAAATTAATTATTTGAGCATTGTAAAAAGCACTGATTAATTTTAATTTCCCACCCATAATAGTTTTCTTAGCTGTATTAAGTTGTGGTAGGGTCCATCCAGGTGGCGCCATTGTCGGGGTCGTCAACCTGGGCAGCCATGTTGATTGTATTGGTTGCACACGTGTGTGGAGCGTTGACCCCAACGGACGTCCGTGTTAATTGTTCCTGAAAATGAAAATAAATTAGCAACCCTGTACCAGTGCGCTGCGCGCACCTGTGGTGTATCCATCACTGAAAGGGTTTAATAATTTTGTCGCGTGAGCATGATAGGGTTAAAGATGATTAAGAGCCGAAGAACATAGGCTATTGTGACCATAACTGATCAGGTTAGATGTAAGCAGCTCAATGCCTCAAAGCCAAATAACTCCATTTGCGGAAGAGAAATGATAGCCAAAGAACATAGGCTATAGTAATAATACCTGATCAGGCTTGTTAAATGTTAATTCAATGTTTCATAAATAACCATAATCAATAGAGAACTTTTAATCATGAGAGTACATTGGATATATAAATAAACTAAATAAACCTATAAACTACAAAATATCTTTAAAGACAACGTTCTGAGTCACTAATTTACCATCAGTGTTGATTCCCTGCTTGTTTCTTGGTTCGATGAATATTTTGACACCGTCAAATGAGGCACATTGACTCAGGGCTACGTATAGAGCTGGCCATGGGTAAAGACAGGCTTGGGAAGATAGATTTCTACCTTTGAGAGGGACTGTCCTTGGCTCTTGTTGATGGTCATAGCGAAAGCTAACATCACAGGAAACTGGTATCGTGTAAACTTAAACGGAAACATGGTCTCAGAGGGTGACAACTTAATCCTTGGAATAAGAATCCGTTGTCGATGCTTGATCCAGTGAGTACCTCGCATTCTAGAAAGTTAAAATTCATCTTGATAACTCTTAACCTGGTTCCATTAATAAGACCCTTTCCAGTATGAAGATTCCGCATCAGCATCACAATCGCACAAACTTTAAGAGCTAGGCAATGACGTGGCAAATCGCTTGATTCAATGTGATTGAGATACTCTAACGGGAGGTTGAAGTTGTTGTTGTCACCTTCTTCTTGGAAAGTGCCCTTGCTTATGTAGACCATTTCTTGTCCATCAATCCTACTTAAAATCTCATTGTTTAGCTTGGCACAATCTTCATTTTTCGGAGCTAGAATAGCTATTTTAGAGATCTGGTCGGTCGATATCGCTTCTTGAACATCACCGTAGACAAAATCAATTGGTGATCCTGTTCCAATAAGCTGTCGAGGCAGTACAGATCCTGGAAGAACATTGGATCTCTCTAGAAGATTACTTCCTACTTGTAACAGGAACTTAGCAAATTCATCTTCTCCTTGGTTCACTCGCATGTTCTTAGTAAGTTTAAGCTTTGTAACATGGCTTCACAGTTCGTGGTTCTTGACGCAGTTTTCAATAATTCCAGCCGGTCCTGAATGAGGAACCACAGTTAGAGTCTGTCTGAAATCACCACAGAAAAGAACCGTCTTGCCGCCAAAAGGTACGAACCGATTTGCACCGGATGATAGGTCCCTGAAGTGTCTGTCAATTACACTAATGATGGATCTTGACACCTGACTGATCTCGTCAAAGATTAATGCTGAGGCTGATTGAAGCATCTTACCGTGAGGCGAATTTTGTTAAACACCTTAAACCGAATCAGCATGTGTTGGAATTGGGAGCTTAAATTGGTTGTGACATGTTCGCCCTCCTTCAACCAAACTCGCAGCAATTCCAGTAAATGCAACAGGTAAAGCCTTCTTTGCTTGACTTCTTAGACGTGCGATGATAGTACGCTGAACAAATGTTTCACCACACCCAGCTAAGGCATCAAGGTAGAATAACTTGGCAGTTGATGTTGTGTCGGTTACAGAGTCAAGTATCAAGTTGATTATTGTCTTCTGCTCTTGAGTAGCTGTATCATAGAGTTGCACATACAAATCAAACTGTTCTTGAAAATCTTCGATATAAGGAGCTGAAGGTAGGTAAACTGGCATTGGCAGCCCAAGGTCTTGCAGGTAGTGTTGTGTGTGAGCAGAATCTCGTTAATATCGATTAGTGCGCGGTTGTCGGCCTGTTCATCAGATAGACTTCTTCGATAATCTTCGGTCATGAATAGTTTGAAGTCGTTCCAAAGTTCTAGAGCATTGGAGGAAACGTTAAGTCCAAGTAACACTCCGAACAGCTGACGAATTTGTGAAGGCATTGCTGAATCTACAGCTTCACGAAGTGTCAGCATGTAATGCTCTGAACTTGTAGCAATCCCCCTTGCAATGGCTGCTTCTCGAAATATTGGATAGATGGTTCCATCAAATGTCAGTAAGTCATCGTATCCTGTAATTCCACGAACATGCAGAAGAAGAAGACATAGATGGAATAGCTTAATATTCTTGGGATTCACAGTGTATAGCCTTGCCACCGTCTTGTCACCGCCTCGTTGTCTCACTTTCCACTTCTTTGTTGCAGCTTGCTAGGTATAGTTAAGAGGAATCTCTGAGTACATGAACTGTTGAGCATGGTCATCGGATTGGTTTAGCTTAAACCATGCAAGAGGTTTGTGTCCCTTTCGGTGATGGGTTCTTCGCCTTCACGAAAGTATACAGTCTGACCTTGTGGCAAGTGACAGTCAAGCTGTACTACAGTGTGTGACTGGTAATGCATCTTGTAAACATAGATCCTCCACATTGATTCGCATGATCCAATCCAGCGTCCGTTAAGGTGGTTGCTTATGTCATCCAGCTGCATAAGAGATCCGGATGTAGTCATCACAACACGACACTGATCCGTACCCTTGTATATGTACTTGTAAATATACTTGACGCTCTTGACTGTGTTAAAAACTTCGACATTGATGTGGCTGTTGTATTTCTTGGAGAGGTAAGGGTTATAAGGTACCACCCACCTGTTATCGACGGTTGAACCATGTATCTCAACAGCCTGCTGGTTATCGCGTCATTTGTATATCGGATAACCACTTGCATTGTCGCGAGTCGCTGGATCAAAGTCACGTGGGTAGCCCTTCTTGCATTTCCCTTCTTGCATGCATGGTGAGTTCATGTTCATGGTACCGCACAGTCCTTAAATCATATAACGCTTGACGATTCCATGAAGAATGGTGTCGACGTTTAGATCAGGTAACTCAGCTGACACAATGCCATCAATCTGCTCCGGATGTAGAATCTTGTCGTCTTGATCGAGAGAAACTAATATGTGAGTATGTGGCAGTCCGCGTTTTTGAAATTCGATCGTGTAGATCAAAGCAGCCACTTTACCAAATACTTCTTTCTTCTCGATGTCCTCGATCAGTGTCTTTAGCTTGCCTTGAAATACACGGACCACAATATCTGGTCTAAAGTTGGCGTGATGAGTATAATCACCAGCTTCTTCTGACTTGAGTCCGTCAACAATCTCTGGCTAATTTGGATTAGCAGTAAATGTGATAAACAAATCAGGTTTTTAAGACTGCCATTGGCGTCTTGATAGTTTTGCAACATGTTTCGCGGACTACCAACAAACGAAGAAGGCAATATCACCATTTTGCCAACTCTTGCATTGTTAGCCTTGGCTGCATTCTGTAGATAGTCCATCAAGTTAAAGTATGACTCTGCTCTAGGTTGCTTTTGGTTGTTACGAATCCAACTGAGTCGAGCTCCTTCAATCCTCACGTACATATCAACGATCCACTGTAGTGTTAACTTCTAAGAACGAAGTAGAATACTAAAGCCAGGCCGAATTGCAAGACGGTAAGAAGCATACTCCATCATAGTCACCTTGGTTCTTGTAGATGTTGCACGTTCTGCGTTGTGGATGATGTTAATATGCCAACCTGTTTCTCCAAATAGGAATAACAACGGATATGCCATTGGATCCAATGCACTATGTGTTGTATCAATCCGCTGTAGCTGATCTGCATGCGATCAAATAATTAGGTCGCGATTATGGGGAGGTTCCCCATCGTCCGACTTGAATATGGCTGCAATATCAGAGGCCACAGCATTGTTGTATATGCCTTGGTCATTGCTTTTGTCATTGACAATATATATTCGAACTTGTTTGACTTCTTGTTCCGATGGTTAAGCTTGGATTACTTAAGCCATTGTTTTGAAGGACTGGGCGTAAACATTGTGCATGGCTATATATGAACTCAACTTGTGCATAATAGATGGATCACATGAGGAATTTCACTGAAAATTGCATGCGTTGGTTAGCAGCAAGATCGACATCGTAAAAGTAGAGTTGAGCAAAACATGGAGCTGCACCATTCTCAGGCAAAAGTGATCCAATCTGATGTGGTACCTGGTCGTAAATTATATACATAGGGTCCGCCTGCAGTAGATTCCTCAACCTTGGCACTTGAACTGACCATAGCTAACGATCCGTTATATGACCTGATGTTGTCGCAATAGTTGCGGGACCATTGATCTCTTCTGATAAGTAGTTGTTAAATGAATTCGGAATCCTGCGGCTGTGGAAGAGTAACTTTTCCGCTCTGACAGCAGTTAGAGAAAGGTACTTACACATTACTCTCAGCTGAAAAGTGATAGGCATCGCAATGTTGACATACAACCGACATGTTGCCGAGTGAATGTTCCTCGACATCTGAATTCTCAATTGCTTGCTTGACAGCAAGTCTAGGCCGACCACGTGGAACAGATTGAATGGGCAGTTGAAGTGAATGTTGAGGCGGTTGGGGTGAATCGTTAAAATTGGCTGCTCTGATCAGCCACTACAGCTCGACTTAGTTGCTTTCTTTTTTTGTCATTCCTTAGATTAGCTTTAAGGTTAGGACGTGCTCTTTTTAGCATTTCAACTTGACTGGTTGACTGCCTAAGCGCAACTGAATTGCAATCAAGCTGTTTAGTGCAAAGACACCCAAATCCGCTGTGTACGTCGACTTTATTGAATCTTGCAACATTACTTCAGGGGGCGTGGCCTATTGTCCAAGTCATCTGGTTTTCTTTTATTCAGCTGATCGACCTGAGTCCATAGACACCCCACTTTCCTATGTAATTACTATAGGTTTTTTTTAACTTTGAGGACCCATAACAATGGTACAGATGAATATTTTTTAATAAAAATTTAACATGCGCCCACCAGGATTCGAACCCGGGCTTTTACATCCTAAGACATAACGCACTGCCACTGTGCTATGGGCTCAATTGATAGTGTATAGTAGCTGGCTCATCCTTAAAAAATTGTTGCAAATTTTTCCTATGTAATTACTACAGGATTTTTTTTAACTTTGAGGACTCATAACTATGGTACGGATGAATATTTTTTAATAAAAATTTAATATGCGCCCACCAGGATTCGAACCCGGGCCTTTACGTCCTAAGACCTAACGCACTGCCGCTGTGCTATGGGCGCAATTGATAGTGTATAGTAGCTGGCTCATCCTTAAAAAATTGTTGCAAATTTTTCCTATGTAATTACTATAGGATTTTTTTTTCCACTTTAAGGACCCATAACTATGGTACGGATGAATTTTTTTTAATAAAAATTTAATATGCACTACTTTAGACTACGACGGAAACCACGAGAACTACCAAAGATGACATACCTAATCTGATGTCCCAAGGGCTAACAGACAAGGAGACGCTGGAGACCACACAAGGACCTAGTTCCCAAGCTGCAACCGGAAATCTAAAAAGAGAAAGAAAAGGGAAATTAGTAATTAGCGTCGTCTAGAAATACCGCGCCGCTCATTCAAATTTCACAGACAAATTGTATTATAATAGCATGCCGAAATATATCATGTTAATGTCACTGCTCTATTTCTCATACTCCAAAATGTATATAAGGAGGACCATTTTTCGTAAGCAAGCATTCTGATATGAGCAGTCGTTGACTGCAGTTGCTCGTCATTATCATTCTTTCATTCATTCTATCATTCTTTTTTCCCTTCGCCACCCTTATATAGGTCATCTACGCCTGGGGCTTGACGGTGCGTCAACAGATCAAGATTCTTCAACCTCCACATCGCGCCTCCGTTCTAGGCCTTACGGTTCTCTACGACTGGATTTACTCCCGTTATAGAGTAACCTCCGCCTGCCTTCGCAAGTAACTCAAACCACCGGGACTCTTCTTATACAAGATTGATCACCCTGTATTATGAATACACGCCGCACCAATTGCCCGCCAGTGAACGATAACCCTCTCGTAGGAGCTTCCCTGACAAGCAAACCTCCGGAGCAGGTCTATTATGAAACCACATCCCCTACTGGGTCCCTAGAGGGACATCCTAAGGAGGGGGTGCCTAATAATTGGCGCCCACCGGTAGAAGCAGAAGAGCTAATGCCTCCTATGAATACGGCACACGAAGACGTTAGGACCACACACCCACTATCGAGGGAAGGTTCCCTTCCTGGAATAGTGGAAGAGGTGGTCCAGCATCTAGCATCAAGGACCGAAGGAACGGCGACGTCAGCAGCGAATGTCACAAACTGCCTAACCGTAACGGAAAGCAGTGACCCCCGAGCTTCGAACTCAAGCAACACTGGTCCCTCCTGTACAAAGCACCATCCGCATGGATTATTATCCAAACTATAGAAGTAATCAGCAAAGTGCGGCAGGTGATGCTACAGGAATGGAGCAGCTAGCCATCACAAATCCGGGATTGTACGCCCTAGTACAGGAACAATACCGGATAGACAGCGAAAGGTCTCAAGCAACCTTGAATCAACCAAGTAACGGAACCTCTTCCAAAATCCATCAACTGCAACAGAAACTGCAGGAGGAGCAAGAAAAGAGGTAAAGAATGGAGGAAGCCATAGTATCACTTCAGGAACAGATAGAGAGACGCGCTCAAGTGTCCCATCCACCATCTGAAGAACATTTAAACCCCAACATGGAAGTAGAACACAGCGGTTGGGAGAATGGGGGGAAGCGTCACCCCCAGGAACAGAACTTTTACCTCTCCTGGAGCAGCGACCCTGGATCCGTGGGAAGATCCAACTCAAGCTTTTGAAAGAGGGTTCAGTATGAATTGTCTGTCAGGGAGAGTAATTCCCTTAAGAACAATGGAGAAGGGGTTTATACCTACAAGGTACCCAAGCCCCGCTCCCAGAAGAATGGTTGATTTTTCCACAACAAATCCACGGTCAGTCAGACACACAGTAGAGATTCCTCGTTCAGAGAGATCAATACCTAATTAAGAACCAAACACTACCCCGGTCTACAACCGAGAGGAAGTATACTCTCAAGGAAGTACGCTAGGGATAACGGTTTTTCCAGGAGTAAACTCCTTGGATAGGCAATTAATTCCATATGTAGGAGCAACAGGTAACCTAACTCTCCAACGCGCCTACCAATTGAAAGATGCCCACAACTTAGTGGCCACTTTCGCTCAAGTCCCCCGTTTTTTGGGAGACAAGAGTTTGTTTAAGGATTTTTGGTACCAGTTTAACGTAGCAGCAGATAGTTATCAGGTCCCGAAACAACAGCGCTGGAGTGGTCTTTTTTGGATTCTCCAGGGAGAAGCCATGCATTGATCGCAAATACACCATGACAAGGTTGACTCCTATGAAGATGCGGTAGAACGCATGAAGGCTAGGTTCGGAGATGCCGAACCGGACCACTTTGTGTATCAAAAGTTACATGCTTAAAACAAAGACGTGGAGTAGACTCCACGCAGTTTATGGACTCCATACTGCGTCGTTTCCACTACATGGACCAAGTGCCAATTGTAGAAAGACAGATGGAGATAGTCTACCATGCGCTACATCCAGAAATCACGCAGCGATTTCTTATTTCCCATATACGTACATGGAAGGAATTCTACAACACAGTACAGTACTACGAACAAGCGTTGAAGAATTCCAAAACATGGACTAAAGACACCTCTCCTCGTCGGCACTCGCCTAAGAAACAAAATGATCAAAAAACGAATGATCAAAAGGGCTATGACAAGCCGAGGAACCCAAACTACAAAGGGAATTAGCCTTACGACCCAAGCAAAGACCAGTCGCGAGGAAGGGACAACAACAACGGTGCCCAACAGGATAAGGCCAAAACAACGGGAGGTCAGGTACGCCCCCTTATAATAACCGTAACCGGGATAAACGTGGCCAATCCAATAATAATGATAACGGACCTAAGAAAAAGACAGGATGCCTTGTATGCAGCACTCCTAACGTGGATCTCTATACTTGCCCCAACGAGTGCCACTCTAAGGTAGCTAAAATCATGATGCTTAAAATAGCTCATGTCAGCCCACAAAAAGATCCGTTTTCTATAAGAGAAAAGATGGACCACGGCGACCTACTCATTAATGTACAAATAGAGATCAACGCGGTCTGTTTTCCAGGACTGTTAGACACGGGTGCCTCCACGTGCGTAGGTGGAGGTCCAGTGTACGACAGCATCCGTCAAATGGGACTCCCCATGACCCACTCTGTCCAGCTGATACAATTAGCTGACCAAACTCCCGTTCCTACGGAGGTATACATGGTTAACGCCCCCCTAAAACTATTGAATAAAACGGTATATGCAAACCTAACTCTGGTACCCTCTTGTAAGGGCCGTTTAATTCTGCTAGGGACCAACTTCTTAGTAGAGGCCTCTGTAGTAATAAACTATGGATCCATGACCTGGGGTTTTGAGGACATGGAAGTTCCAGAAGAAAAGTCCAGAGAAGCTATTGGATGGAGAGTTTTTCAACATCCTATTCCGCTTTTTGCGTTTTCCACTCGATTTAACTCGAAAGGAACTCAAGAAGTGAGCCTACGACAAAAAGAGGGAGTGTCGTTATCTGTTAAAGAAGGAGAAGCAGTAAACCAAATGCTACTGGATCTTCGAGAGGTCGTTGAAGAACCCATAGGTCCAGCCTTAGTAGAGCCTCAGACTATACAAGTCAAACCAGACTCCAAACCTGTGGCTATTAAACTATATTCTAGCTCCCCAAAAAAAAGGAGCATTCTCATCGAGAAAGTTCAAGCTCTGGTTGACAAGGAATTTCTGATTCCCTGCAAATCAGAATGGGCAGCACCGTCGCTATAAATGGAGAAACCTGGGTCCACCACCGAATTTCGTATGGTGACCAATTTCAGGGCCCTCAACAAGGTTATGGTACCCGACTCGTACCCTCTACCCAAAATCGATGAACTTATCTCAAGGGTGACTGGAAAACAATATATGACTCAGATGGATCTGACCAATTGTTATTGGCAGATCCCCATCAGTCAAGAGTCACAAAAATACTTCACCACAGTTACACCATCTGGAACTTTTTGCTACACGAAAATGCCCATGGGGGCCCGTAACTGCCGCTCACTGCCAAAGAGTGGTAGACCAGCTATTAAAAGTCCTACCTGATTTGACAATAGTTGTTTATCAGGATGATTTGTTAATCGTTAGCGAAGCATTTAAACAACATTTGCTTGATGTAAGAAGAGTGATAGAACTTCTTCAAAACCATAATTTGGGTCTAAAAAGAGAAAAGTGTCATTTCTTCGTTACCATGGTGAAATTCCTAGGACATATGATCTCCCCAGAGGGAGTAAGTCAGAATCCGGAGAAAATAGCTGCCATTCTGGAACTACCGTTTCCAGCAAACATTAAACAGCTTAGGTCCTAATTTCGAGCATAGTTTCCATTTGTATACTGACTCAAGTCAGGACGCCATGGGAGCTGTACTGGGTCAAGGAGACGCAGACGATTTTAGAGTCATAGAGTATGCCTCTAAAACATTCTCCTCAGCCCAAACTTACTATTCAACTACTGAAAGGAAAGCCCTAGATGTATTATGGGCAATACAACGATTTCGTGAATGCATAGACGGATTGACGTTCGTGGTTCATAAGGACCACGCCCCTCTCCGCTCTATTTTTTCCACAAAAGAACCCCGAGGACGCATTGCCTGCTGGATCATGGAGATCCAGCAATACGTTTTTGACGTGCGATACTTCCCTGGTAAACTAAACGTCCTAGCAGATATGCTGTCACGTGGCTCCGACAAGGTGGAACCAGTGGTTCTGATTCACCTATTTTTTTCTAATGAACTACCGCTTACCGCGGTTGATTTCAGAGACCTGCAGTTGCAAGATTCGGACTGCAGGAAAATAATGAAAGACCTAGAGGGAGTGGAAGATCCCTATGGTATGGAGCTTTAAACACAGGTGGACCGAGGGTACTCCATGAAAGCGGGAGTGCTCTACCGACACCTAGTAAACATCGACTCCGAGGAACCCCAGTTAGTGGTTCCGGCCCTCCTCCAAACAAGAGTGATTCAATGGAATCACAACTTACCAGAATCAAGACATCCAGGGGTGACCGCCACTATACAGCGCATCACCCAAAAGTATTACTGGATGGGAATGAGACAACAAGTGAAGGATCATATAGCGAAGTGTGATGAATGCCTCAAATACAAGTCCCTGAACTATCCCGACACTACCCCCATCTCATCTCCCGCGATACCACCCAGATTCGATGTTGTAAGCATCGACTTGGTGGGACCTATTCCGGTAAACTCCCGAGGGCACTCATTGGTTTTTTCCGCCAGCGATGTCTCCACTGGATTCACTGAACTTTTCTCTGTTCGGAACACTCTGGCTGAAACCATCATATTAATCTTTATTGATTAAATCTGCTTGCGGTATGGAACCCCCCGCAAGGTAAGATGTGATATCGGACCCCAGTTTATCTCGGCCGTTATGGACCAAGCATCCATAGCATTAGGATTTCAGGTCCAAAAGTTGGCGAGCTACCATCTTCAAGCTAACCCGGTGGAAAGACGTCACCGGGACTTGAAAACCAAGTTGGCCATTGCAGTGGACCAGTTGCACAGTAACTGGGACCTGCATATGGCGGCTGTGCAGTTGGCGATGAATGCGGCCACCAATGGCAACATGGGGCACTCCCTGTTCTACCTCACTTTTGGTAGGGCACCACGGAGTCTCCACGATAACCTATTGGGTTTTAGTGAGTTCTGTGCGGACCCTTCGTTTGTCCGTCACTCGTTTTCAGAATACCTATCAGAGCTGTCAGCAGCTGCACAGGAGACGAAAGATAAGTTAGAATTAGCTCAAGACCGTCGAAGGACCATTCATAATAAAAAAGCACTTCTTCCCGGATACAAGATAGGAGATATGGTCCTTCTAAGATTGAGGAAAGAGCTGCGCCACACAAGGCATCACCACTAAGCTTAACCCCAAAAGAGAAGGGGCATACGAGATTTTGAACGTAAGAGGTCCTACCTCCTTCGAGGTCAAAGATGTGCTTAATGGAAAAATAAAAGGCATCTTTAATGCCAAGGATTTGGTCCCATTGTCCATGTCGGAGGAAGATTTACCTCAACCTCCACTTCAGTTAACCACTACCACGGCCATACTTTCGAAGAAAATAAAAAAACCACAAGTCCCTGTACCGGTAATACGAAAGCCCCGAGGTCGATTAAAAAAGATGGTAAAACCCTCTACCGAATTGGTCAATCATGAAAACCCTGAACTTCTTAATACCATCACCAAGGAATCCTTGGAATTGTCCACCCAGGAAACTCAACTCCCGGAACAAAAACCCCTTGAAGCAACAAAGGAAAAAGACCACAACATTGGTAAACCCAATAAATCTGCAGGGACAAAACTTACTCGTTCAGGACGCAATACCCAAGTCCCGTTACGATTTCAAGCGGTCGTAATGTACGATCTCTCAAACGCTATGCTTAATTGCTTTTCAGAATTTGGAAAACCCACAATGTTAAAATTCGGGGAGTTTATCCGTGAATATGTTTTGCAACAACAGATTGACGAGTCAGAAGACGTATTAATCAATTATGTGTGTTCCTTTGCCACCATTGCCCATTTTACGGAATGGAAGAATTTAAATTTTCAATTTCCTCATCGGCAGAACACCCCAAGGACCCTTTTTTATAAAGTGGGTCGAGCAGCTCATATCCTGATTGAAAAAGGATGGGACCGGAGCCAAGGGCGCGTATACGACGAGATTCTAAGTCCTAGTTTTTATAACAACGGTAAAATTAAAACTGATGAAGACATGCTAATAGAATACGTCGGATACGCCTCACTTTTGAAGCACCCGGTACGCATCAACCACCTGCACCTAAAACTGTTTTTTCCAACATGGGAAACTAACCCCGCTTGAATCGTGAGAAACAAGGAAGTTAATCCGCGACATTTGACACCTCCGTGTCAACCTTCCCCCCTCCTCAGGCAATTAGCGATGAAGTTTCAACCATTTCACTATTAAAAGGGGGAAGCAGCAGTGGCAAACTACCAGTTCACTCTCAGATTTTCGTCAAGAAGCATCGTCTTAAAAAGTTTAATCCTAACTTTCCCAGTCCGCGAGCCCATGGCTTCCAAGAGATTTCCCCGCGAAAGGTATAATTTGCCTCCGCCACCAAACCCAGAGGACCGTGAAATGGACAACACAGCTAAACCTGGAGGATCCGATTTTCCCACTGCGGCTCAACGGGCTCCGCAACCATCGTCAGCATTATCCGTACTCAAACGGGAGTACGAGGCGATGTCACGTCGACACTCCACGCTTCCTGGATTCCAAACTGACCGTCCAGATAATATGCTTCAAGCCAGACGACTACTGGATCCAACTCCCGAAGAAGTAACCGTAAACCTGTTGCCTCGTCACCAAGAAGGACCGTCCCAAGTTCGATTGGTTCCAGATTTAGTAAAAATCATAGACCTCAACCGAGCGTCGTGGACCCAAGCGAACATAACCCTACAAAAGTGTTTAGCCGCTGGCCAGGAAGAACCGACTTTAACTACCCAGGATCAACTGCTAAAAGCCATTAGCAGAACCTCGTCAGATGCAGTATATTTTAGCAACCGCGCAAAATCCCAAACAGAAGCAAGAGAACTCTCAGATGCACGAGCCCATGAATCTGACCAAGATTTGGCCCAAGTTACTGCCGCGTAACAGCAATTGAATTATCAACACAAGTGCTTGCTACGTGTGTGTGACAAATACGAACAAAATCGTCCATCTTGCCTATGTATATCCGATTCACTATGATCAGGAACTCTTTGCGGACATACCCGCTCCGGGACAAAATCAGTTTGCGTTGACTTAACCTCCTACCGAAAATTTGGCGGATACCGTTACGCAGTTTTTTGAGCGAGCCCGCAACGCTTCGCCTACGTTGCCCATAACCAACGCACCATCACCCGCGTTATCTAGAGATACAGTGCTACTGTCCCCCACCCATGATACCATGGTGGTATCCTCAGGATCAGACAGAGAACTTACTCCAAGAAAATCTCAGAAGAAAACGATAAGCCCAGCCTCTGCTAACCAAACCGTGACCAACTCGCCAAAATCCATTTTGAAAGAGGTACACTTTGATCTCGCAGACGCCATAGAGATCAATGCTCCAACCTACGCTCCACCAAGTCCCGCTATGGAAGCAAGGCCACCAAGTCCCGCTATGGAAGCAAGACCACCACGTTCTCCCCGAGGGGTGTCAACAACCACCGTTCTAACGGTCGACAGCATTGTACCCTCGGTAATGCTGCAAAAGTGTGAACAACTCCGATTAAATCAACCGTTTCCCACTCCTGAGAAGCGACGTCTAACAGCACGCTTGGATGACAAACCGACTCGGCATGTAGCAAAAATGAGCACTGGAGGATCCAGGAAGCGATCTCCTATTAAACATAAAGAACGCTCCCCAGAGAAACGACAAAGGACCAGATCACGTTCTCCACCAAAAGGCTTAACTCCTCAATCGAAACGGACTTCACCTAGAAGACCACCGTCCGCAACCGCTGGGTCATCCAGGACAGCGATGGAACCTCGAAGTTCGGCAGCCAAGACAACAGCTCCCGAAACAATCTCCCTGCAAACCTCCTCTAAAACTACTGATTCGGACGACGCAGAAGATGAAGGTGACAAGATAGCACCGTATCACCTATCGCTTCCCCTAACCAAGTCAAAGAAATTGAGATGGGGATGTTACAACGAACACCTTCAACGCCATTTTGTAATCACTCAATACATCATGCACCCTTCACAGGCCACCACTGAAGACCCCAAGAAACTACAAACCTACTGGGAG
The DNA here is from genome assembly GCA_034698625.1 of Julus scanicus. Taxonomy (NCBI): domain Eukaryota; kingdom Metazoa; phylum Arthropoda; class Diplopoda; order Julida; family Julidae; genus Julus; species Julus scanicus. The sequence goes on along the minus strand of JAQGBW010003506.1, from coordinate 735 downwards.
AAATACGACAAACTGGCCAAAACTCCTCCACAGGAACTCTATGTTGCACCTAGACCTGGAGACCCCGACCACCATGCCTGGACGATCCTTACAAAGCATCCCAGACCCGGAGGTAGCTGTGAGTGTTGTTACTGGTGCGCCCACCGATCCAAAACGTATGCCTATTGCTTCTGTGGCGACCATAGACGGACTCTATGGTCGGCCCCAAGACTTTAGGTGAAGCGTCATAGGGACCACCTTGACCACGAGGGGAACACGTGCGACGGGGTCAAGGAAGTGCCCTTTGTCTTGGAATTCGGTCTCTTGCTTCCCAGACCTCCGAAGGACCAGACGTGTTGGTCCCAGCTCCGCAATTAAAGTTTTGTCCTTTTGTCTTTATGTTTCTACACAAATGTACCTCGCTGCTAGCTGTATGAATAAAACGTGCTCACCTCGAAAACAAGTGGCTGTTCCAAAATCCCATTTCCAACATTGGTGACCCGGACAATTAACACTCCTGAACACGGACAACCTTCGCGACCTCGGACGCCCAAGAAGAAACATTATAGACGTGAGTAACACTTACACTCAGAACTCTCCCATTTTACGTTCTCCCAACCTCAAGACGCATCCTGGGACCAGCAAAACGCCGAATTCCGGTTAATCGACGCCGCGAACGCGAATTCCGGTTAATCGACGCCGCGAACGCGAAGTACGGAAAATCGACGCCGTGTCCCGGACAACACGACGAAAACA
>JAQGBW010003505.1:0-16141 GCA_034698625.1 Julus scanicus | reverse complement strand
TATATATATATATATATATTTATTTATTTAAAAAAAAAACTCACAACTATACCCGATTATGTTAATCACATGGCGATAAATCATAAATTACAGTTTGCAGTATTTAATGTGGATTTCTGACTGCATAAATTGCAAAGTTTAGTACCAAAAGCACATAGTATCATAAACGCCAATCTACCCGTATAAAGTTAGAAAATAACAAATCAGAATATTTCAAACAAATCCAAAAAAGTTCATCAACAGGGAAAGCATTTCTCGATTTCCGTCACAACACTTTCCAAAGTTTTCAGAAGAAGAAGAAAACCGACTAAACTGTGTGTGTGTCAGTGACATGGCCGCAAATCTTGTTAACGTACCACAGTTTTATGAAAACCTCTCGAAAGCCATTACCCCGCCGCATAAGCCAATTCACAGCCGTTAGCCGTTACACATCCGTTTCACCGCCGCTGCTGAACTTGCTTCCTAATACAGAAAACAAAGTCGTTGTTCTTATACTTCAAAATATCGGAATCGTTTGTAACTGAAGAAGAACAAATGAACTGACCATAAGCCAAGAGGGCGAGTCAAAATTTCGATACAGTCGTAGTTTCATCAGTGCAGTAAAGGCCCATCCTCGAGAGTTTATTGACACTAAAGGCCTTAATTAATGTGCAATAAAAGCGTTTATATTCAAGTACCTCATACTGAAAGGCAAACGAAATTTAAACCACATACAGCAGGGGAAAGTATCTAAAATATCACCCGCTGCTTCCAAAAGCATTGTTTATTTTCCATGTGAAACTATGAACCGCCAAGTTTCCGACAAGTAAAGTAGCAAAATGGCTGCTCGTTATTGCGTAATAAATAATAGCGGCAACATGTGGTTGTCAACATACTAACTTCCATAAAAATCCATACGTTTTTAGAACCGGATGTTTCCACATAAGCAAAGCCAAGTTTCCAGGCTCATAATGGAGATTAATGGCCGGTTAAAGTATCTGTTTAAGTTTACCTCTGTTTAGCACTCTATACCAAACATGAAAACTGCCCATTAAACGTAACCAGATCATTTCCTAATGAGGTTTTTAACAGTTGGTTAGTAAGCAAACTAAATGTTGCTACTAACCAAGTACCAAAATGGCCTCAGAACTTTAAGTTAACCGGCGTTTGCTTAATCACACCCGGATTTCATTCAGGAGATCGATATTTCAATTAATCCTTTAGGCCTAGTTTTTCATGAAAAACAGACAGTTGAACTTTTATTTGAAAACATGGCCAGTGTAGGTCAGATGAGCCATAAAATGCATTCGCCGGCCATTTTTAGCGCCCTATATTTCAACTGGACAAGACATGTCCCCTTCATGACCAGGGGGCGTTGAATTACAAGTTATAAATGTCATGGAATGGTGCTGGCCATTCCAAATAGGCAAACATAGTAAAGCTGGCGGCTTTAGTAAGGTCATCTAGGGGCAGATTCTGTTCTCAATTGCTTGACCCGACCACATTTATTGCCTGACCTCAAGAAATTTCCATTTACGTGTAATTGAGAAGAAGAAAAAAGATTTAGCGAAATGTAAATAAACTGAAGGGTCCTGTCTTTTAAGTTCAGAAAAGTTGTTTTCACTTTACATTTTAACAATCATGGTAATTATTCACTGCTAAAAGCATTGTAGCACCTGCAGATCTTCACCTGCAGAACATCTTTAATTGTTAAATTTTCGGTTTAATTGGGTTTTAACGGTTAGGGAAAGGGGAAATGAACACCAGATGAAATGTGTTCCCAGTACCAAATGTTTTTTGAATTTTTAAAACTTCTGGAAAGTCAGGAATTATGCCTAACTTTGTATCAAGAAAAAGGTTTATGCTGGAATGCTGGAATTTCCCTTAAAGGTCAGGAAATTTCCATTAAACAGACAAATCTGGGAAAATGTCGTGGAATTGATAGCGAGGCGGGTGGGTGCTTGGAAATTTAAAGGATGGGCCTTCGTAGTTTCCATTAAATTTTCTGGACAACCTGCTTTTCAAAAACAATTAAAGATGTCTATTAATGGGGGAAGGGGGGGGGGGGAAAGAATCATGGGCTAAAATGTACACCATAGGGACAGGGGGGAAGGGCGAGGGAATCAATTTTTAAAGGAATTTCGGGGACGTATTTTTTGAATGGCCCCAAATTATACCCTACATGAGATCTTGAAATAGAAAACAATGATAGTTGTGAAGTTGTGAACACAATCCAAAAGAGTGCATGATTCCGCCAGCATGAGGCATTTTTCTGGTTCTGAAGCCTTGCTTTTGAATTATGTATGCGATGAATGTGAGCATACTTAAGCTTTATGCGATTATCATTTTTTATAGAAAAAACAAAACAAAACTTGTGTGGATGAAAAGCATAACTCAGACGGAAAATATGCGTATTTAGCAGGTTTCTATATGAATAGGTCAACATTCTTTATGCGGATGAAAAGTCGGAAAACCACTTCATGAAATCATTGAAATGCAAATATCTATTACTGACAACATCATTTTTTTTATCGCTATTGTTGTGAGTGAGCATTTGATGTTCCAGAACCGATAAAAAGCAGTCAAGTAAATGTGCGTGGTGTCTGAGATTCCAGAAATGCAAAGTACAATTTTGCGCTCTTTAAAATGCCACAGCCTAGACTTGAACAGTTAATGATCATCTCTGAAATTCGTTGACATTATAGTCTGGGTTCGCTATTTAATAACCATATTCGAGGTAAAAAAAATTCCTATAGCGGCATCCAGAGTCATTGCTTCATACACTACAAAATCGTGACAACCGTTTTGGCTGAACAAAGGAATTTTAAACAATAAATTTTACATGACTGGTTGTCTAACAGTTTTTAAATTAACTATTACTACATTAGAATGTAAACTGCATATTTTATATCAGTGTTGTGATCCCGAATAAGAAAACTTTACATTTAACTCAACAGCATTCGTAGAATTTTAGTCTCAGTATAAAATGAACAACGATGTTATTATCAAAGGACTTAAAAGGATTTAAAAGTAATTTCGAATTGCTATCCCATCATACTTTCAACAAACTACTGTAGATAAATTTTATGAGCAACTGGTTTACTGTAAAATTCCGTTGTATTTTCCCTCGTTCAAATATTCTATTAAGCTAGCATCATCAGGTTAAATCTCATCATAAGCTCATAAACGACAACCTTAATTTACATAAAACAATATGAGAAGAGCTTAATATATATGTAAATGAGGGTTACGAGGGCAAAAGTGGGAAAGGCTACAGTCGACACGTGCTGCAAAATGCTTCATAATGAAGAGATAAGATGTTAGTTAAAGATTGTATTCTTCACGCTATGCCAAGAATGACATAAAGGCAACAATACAAATAATAATCATCCATTCGAAGCCAACATCGTTACACAGATAAGGAGGATGGAAAAGCCGAAGGAATTATAATTGTGAGAAAAGATAAAAAAATGGGAGAAGAAAATCCTCTAAAGAGAATCGTGACGACCAGCAGCATCACTCCAAAACTTGAACACCAGCAGAAAAAAGCACTTAACTATCATTTTTTTTTCTTTTCCAATCCATCCTTCCATCCCCTTAAAGTTCATGAAAAACCAATACAACATTCGTCACTTTGCTTTTATAAAGAAATCCACGTGAATCACGATTTAAAAAAGAGATTTGCAGACACAAATAATGCGTAAGGATAAGAAAATTCCATTCTTATACGTTCCCATTCCTACAGATTCGAAATAAGCTTATATAATTTCGGAACTTTTCATATTCATAGACATCGATTTATGTTAAACAACAAATTCCATTTAGATCCTGCAATCCATTCGGTTGAGATTATTTAATGTTCTTGTTTGGAATTTCAAAAAGTTGTTACCACGCCTTATTCTGAGCTAAACAACCATTTCAGCTGTTCATAAACTAGGTCAATAGCTTAATTTTTAAAGACATACATATCAAGAACGAATTTATGGCTTACCCATTACATTCCTTAAAGCAATTTGCTCAAAAAATCTTGAGAAAAATTCTATAAATTGTGAGTTAATTGTATTGTTTTCATCATTCATCAGTCATACGAGAAAATTATGCACATGTATTGAATTTTAATCTTGTTTCTGTAGCAAAATTTGAAATGAAAATATGATAAAATCTTCTTTTAAAAACCGTACTCGGGTATAAATTTTAAATTAAGGGCAATAATTATTTGAAAGTAATATTTATAACTATTAAAAGATGCAAATTATGTGACTTTGTGACCTTGCATGAGCAGTATATATAGCAATTAACCCAACACACATTAACACAACATAAAATGTTGTATAAATTGTGATCACGGAATGGATTTCAACCTAGCTGAAATTTTGATCCAAATCGATTATAATTGATTACAAGAGATATTGTGAAAACAATTAACAACAACACAGCTTGTTCTCAAAGAGGATTAATGTGCTCATTTATTTACATGTTACGCCATTCAGTTTAAGGTGCGTATGCACCAAAAGAAACATTAAGACACATGAAACATACATATGCTACTGTGGTGTGTCCAGAAGTGCTTGTGAAACATGTGGCGAAAAACGGCCATTTTCTGACACATTTCGTGTTTCCTGACGATCGCTCAAGGGGCAGTCTGGATCAAATGAAATTTGCGACACATGTTTCGAAAAACATGCTGGAAACTTTGTTTCAGTGTTTCTTGTGTATGTTTTATGTGTTTGTGCATGCATGTTTCTTCTGGTGCATACCGCGACCTTTAAACTACGTATTCACCAAAAGAAATATAAACATAAACATCAAACATACACAAAAAACACTAAAACATTGTTTTCAGCATGTTTTTTCAAACATGTGTGGCAAATTCCTTTGATCCGGACCGCCTCTCGAGCGATCGCTACGACACATTAAAAAACATGAAAAAGTGGGGGAAAAACATATGTTTTCCCCACATTGTTCGCAAACACCTCTAGACACATCAATGTTTGTAAGTGTATGTTTTTTGTGAGGTAAGTTACTTTTGGTGGATACCCACCTTTAGAATGACAAAAGTTTAAAAATAACTTTAAACACAGATTTTAGTTAGGTAATGACAATCCAAAACTGTTTCCAATTTGTGACCAAAAGAGTACTTTTATCATTGCAAAAAAAAAAAAAAAAAAGTGTACTCCCTCGATAATCTGTGTACTTGAGCATTACAATTGATATTTGAAAAGCTGAGAGTGAACAAAAACATGTTTTTAGAAGCCAGAAAGATTATTTTAGAACACAAAAAATATAATTCCAAAAAACAATAAGCGGAATTAGGAAATCCGAGAAAAGCTTGTTTCCCTAAGCGATAGCCTGTTATTACTGTTTACTTTATCGCATTCCTGGACTTGGAAGTTATGGAAATATTTTTACAGCCTGTAAGTAACAAGTCCATCGGCGCTCTAAAGCAAACGACATGTTGTAGGCGTGAAAAAATGTGCCATAGATTAGTTTCTACGAAACCTTGTTAAGTATGAATAACGATAATTTGTAAAATAGAGCGAGAACTAGCCCATGTCGTCTTGAAGTTCACTTTCAAATAATCCGCAATGTAAACCCGAATTCCAAAACGCCATTTTGGATGGCGAGGCAACAAATCCGCTTAATTATGAAAACATTTGAAACGCGAGGCTGCAATTTGTTGGCTCGCAAATAATAATAGCTATTGGGTGCTCCAGGCTCTATTCACTTGCCAAAGACAGGATTTGGGGAAGGTAAACCCTGTAATCATCAAAAACTGCACTTGGGACACCTTGTGACCTCATGAAATAATAATACTGGAGGCAAGACAACTACCCCAATTTCATTGGAATAGTTGATGAACCTCGCAGTGGGGTAGCAGTTTCAGGCAAGTTTGGTTGGAAAACAATAATAAATTTTCATTTTAGGGTTATTGTTCCCATAAAAATAAAATCGCCAATATTTTGAATCAGGTGCAAAATTATGCAGTTTTTGATTAATAACAGCAACAACTACAGATGCCCCGAAGAGAATTGTTCGAATCTTTGAGTTCAGGTCGATTGAATACCAATTATTAACAGATGACGGTCAATTGGCCGCAAAGGGGTTCAATTTAAAGACTAACAATTATATGCAAAGATGCCACCAACATGCAACGTTTAAGTCTAGGCAAGTTTTTGTTTGGGTCAGTTTAAAATTCTGGAAAGTTGAAATATAAATTCAAAAATTTCATTGTCAACTGCATAGTGGGTTTAGTAACAAAAACAGATTGCTTTTTATCTAAATTTAGAAGAAGAAAAATGTATATCACACTGCATGGTTAGTTTTCCTCTAATATGTACAAAACTACTGTTCCCCAGAATGCATGAATAATTATAGCGTTTATTAAACTTTAGAGACCAGCTTAATAACCACCTTATGCAATAAGATTATCAGTATATCAAACATTTGAATATAAATTAAGCAGACAATTAGCTTCAAACAAACCATTCAGGCCAATACATGTACAGTATACATGTATAGGATAAAAACGGTACAGATTTAGAGAATTACAAATTAGTCTATAAGAGTTTTTAAAAGTTAACAGGCATATGCCATAAAAAAATTTCAAGCCCTGATGACCTCATATTTTCGTTGAAAGTTTCATTAAGATTACTGTCAATTATGCTGACAGTAAGTTTTTGTCATACCTGTTTAACAAATATATACATTGCAACTGTTAAACTGATATAATGTAAGCAGTATGATTGAAATGTATAGCCATCAGAGGTCAAGGTTTTCTCATGAAGAACCACCATATTACATTTTACGATGATATTTTCACGTTTGGTTTGCTTTTTTTATGGCATCAAAAAATGAAGGTATATCAAAAGATGCGACCGTTGTTCCGTTTGTCAATACTTCCGTTTAAACTGATCGGTTTTGAGCGGTTGACACGACTAGGAAGTGATATCAATGACAACATACAAGGCTCTAAGTCAAAAAACTACAAACAGCCTTTTGGAAAAGATGATAATAGAGGGCGTTGAACTAACTTCAACACGAGACTAGATCAGTACTTTCTAAAGAACAGCTTATGACATCAACGACATCAACACCCAAGCGGCAACAGCGTCATCATTGCCATCATCATCCATCATCGACAAGTCATGGCAAGATGAGGAAGTGCAGATGATGATGATTGGGAAAACCGATTAGATAGACACCTACGAACGAAATCGAAGTCAATTTCATTTGCATAACTTGCTTGGTTGATGCTCCTGCTTTTGGAGCAAATCTGATCTTAAGTGCAGATGAATCGATAAGTTTGCATGTTTAATGGTGGACAAAAATGGGAAGTGTGACCTTGATTGTAGACATTATCTGAAAAATCTTTCGTATCAAAATATATTTTGGAATGAATGTTACATTATCATGGCCATGCATTAATTAATTTAATTTCTGACAGCACTGTGGTTCTTGCAGCCAGCTTCAATCGACCAGTGTTGAAAACTTGTTGTTTGCTTCAATATCTCAAATAAAAGACGATGAAAATGAGTTTTTTTAAATAAAAGTATGTTTGGGAAAGGCGACAAATAATGTCATCTATCTGTCATATATAATATAATACCATATCCGTCTTTCTTATGTGTCTGAACTCTGCATAAAAAGTTAGATGCTACAAGATCAAGTATTCTAGTGTATTTGACAGTACTACTGTACTTGATACTATATGCAAGATTGTTGAGCTAACAAACCATGCACATTTTTAAGTAGAACATTTCAGCCTTACTATATTGTATATTTCTTCTTCAGGTGATATAAAGATACATATATTACATTGATGAACCATTTTGGGTTATAATAGAAAATACTCATTACAATATATGGGTTGGCAAGTATCATATCTAAGTTATAAAATTAGTATTTTAAGAGCAAAAATCTCTGCAGAAGGATCTACTCTTTTTGTTAATACTCATAAATAACGTAATAATAATAATAAACCAGTCGTTTTTTGTTAATTTATCTGCTTACGTTATAACTTAACTGCTTGTTTTTGTATAATTTTTGTTTATGATCTATATTAATAATATTGGTAGTGATAATCAAATGGGGGACTCCACAAACTTACAATCACTTGAAGAATGGAAAAAACACGTTTAAGGAACAATTAGTACAGTACTGACATTTTAGAAAAATACCATTTTTCTAAAACATTATTCACTGTTCATTTTTATACATTTTGCCCATTACGCTGAATGTTACCTTTTTAGTACCCCACATGTTTTAATATGGATTCCCACGCAGGTATTACGAGTTGAGAAAACTCTGCAAAGCGCAACTCTAAATCAGAGATCTGCCCCCTCAAACACGCCTGTCACACATAAATTTCTGAAAGCTGAGGCGTAGCTCGATGCGGTCATTAGTCAATTCCCAAAATTTGCTTAATAAAGAAGTTTTGCCTTCAACGTTTACGTTCATAAAGCAGCCAGTGAAACCAAAAAATCTCCCACCATGCAGCCTGCTCTGGAGATTTTTGACAGCCCTGGTACTTTTCCAATATTCGTTCCCCTACCCACTTTTGCCTATTATTTCCCACGCTCATTTATAGTATCATTAAGAGCGCAGAAACCAAAAAACTAATCATAATAACTCTGGTATCCCGGAGCACTGACCAAGGTCAGCTCTGGAACGCAACAGTCTTTTAAGTGCATGTTGCGATTCATGGGCCACCCTGTCGACAAGGGGCTAGCAGCCCCCAATTTCGCATAAAACGTTAATAATGTACCCCAACTTGTCCTTATATTACAGATACACACTGGTCATGAATCGGCTAAACTTTTTGGTCAGTAATTATATGTACAGCCACCAGCTTATTACAAAATGTGCTCTATTATTAAAGGAGAATGAGCTGAATGCAGAAACTATTTTTTGAAAAGGGTTAGGCACAGCCATATCCTTGTGCAATTAAGAGTAAGGGCTATATGGAGGTCCTGACTTATTACTTATTAGTGTTGTTGACACAATGTGCCTTACAATAATTTATTTATTTTATTATTTTTTTTTTTTTTGGTAAGTTAAAAATAAAATTTCAAAAACTCGAAAAGCTAGACATAAGACAGCACGAGGGGTGTTTGAATAATTAGCGGCCTTCACATCACGTAGTTTGTATCTTTGTAAGGCCACGAACTTTCCAAACACCATCAGAAACAACCAAAATGGAAAAATTGTCATTTTTTGCACCCTCAAATTATTGGCAAACAAGGATAATGATTATTACCTAAAATTGCCATCGTGGAAAAAGTTAATCGTACACAAATCATCCTAGCATGCTTTTCAGTCGCTAAATGTTCTTCTCAAAATGTGCATATATATAATTAGTAGTATAATTAGCGAGTGTTTTCCAAAATTCTCACAGATGCAACAAGGCACTTACTGTGAGCAAGTAGCCATAGTTTTAAATTTTGAAAAACCCACAGGGTTAATATGGAAATGCAGACGAGTTCACCAGAAATTGCAAACAATTTAAAATAAGCTTTGTATCAACAAAATAATAATAATAAATATTTTTTGTAAAAAAAAAAATGCCACGATTTTTCGAATAAAAATTAAGTATTTTTTTTATGAAAAATTCCAGTCAAGAAAATAGTTAGAAGAAAAAAAGAAATTAAATATTTGAGCGTTTCCAGGTTTCAACCACCACAGATTTTGAATTTATTTTGGTTTTTATAGCCTATTTCTTAGGCCGAGCCCGAAATTTACTGTCGACCATGACTTGTGGGCAAATAGTATGTTGAAAATTATTACTAAATGCCGAATCTTTTCCGGTTGGTCTTGAGAAATTGCCCGTGTAAAAGGGGTGCAAATACAATGGTATTCGAAACAGAAATAGTTACGAAGGCATGCGTGTAAGCCCCACCTGAATATAACGCCAGATTAGCATATTAACAATAGAAATGTTTTATTTAAAGTAAATCTATTATAGATTTACATTTCAATTCAAACTTGCGCGTATAAAGTTCACCATGAATAGATATTAAAGATTAGTCTCAGAAAACTGCTGAAGCCCAGACTTTTTTTTTGTTACCTCGCTGTGGAGGGTTTTCGAGTGGAGTCGTCGAAAAACTGCGAAATTATTTATCACTTCAATAAATTATAATAAGCCATAAAATTTGCACAACGAAAATAGAAAAAAAAGTTCGCTTAAAAGCCAAATCCATCATTAAAACTTGGTTATGTGAGTGCTTTTTTTAGGGAAAAGATTGTAAAGTCAAAAAACTTTCGTGACATCAGTACTAAGGAAAAAAGTATGAGACTAACCACGTTATATGCATTATTAAAAGACATTTTCGATACATATATGCATTCCCTGGAATAGCAAATGATAATCTTGATCCAGAAACCACACCTATAAGTGATTCGAAAATATATTGAAACACAAGTGTACATGTATTATAACTTCTAAGCTATGTCACGATGATTTCATTTTCATATTCAAATCAAAGCATTCCTCAAGCACAACATGCATTTCGTTGTTAATGTTGGGATCCTCACACTGGTGAGTTATGAAGAGGAACGAGGGGTTGGTTGCCCATTTCCATTCCCTAACATGGGGCAATGTGGGTTTTGATGGATGCATGTTGTAAAATTTCGTTTAGATGCCTCGGGTATTTCCAAAAATAATTTTCTCTGTTCGTGTTATAAAGCAAGCTGTTAGCAGAGACCAGTTCAAAATGCTCGAGGTCTCAAATTGCATATTTTGCATATCACCATTTTCTGACATTCTCGGTTTGCTTGATGTAAGCTATGTAAATTTCACAAATCTCCATAAACCTTTTTGTATAATTCCATCGCATTTTATACATGTAATTGTTGTTATGCGATTTTGAAATAACACGGGTTATAATAATATACCAAATTCTCTTCTTTTTCATTCTTAACTATGTAGTATGCTTCTTAACCATGTGGTAGCAGGCAGTTTCAACTAAATTTACTCAACTAAAATGGTACAACTGAACGATTTATAACTATGAAATGTTCAACTAAACAGATTTTCAACTAGGTTTTATAAAACTAAACAGATTTTCAACTAGGTTTATTAAACTAAACATCAATCAGGTGGTTTTTATTCTTCTGAGTTAGGTTAGGTTAGTTAACATTTTTTAGTTGTAAATATAAATTTATAAAAATTTAGGTGTAAATCATTAGTTGAAATAAATTTCGGTAACATTTTTTTTAGTTGCAAAACTTTAGTGGAATTTTTTAGTTGTTGAAGAAATTTAGTTGAAATTGCATGACTCCATGAATTGTTTCACTATATTTATGAGTTAAAACGCATATAAAATTCTTTTTCATTCTTAACTTTGAATTGTTTCACTATATTTATGTGTTAAAACGGATATAAAATCGCAAGTTATGGAGCCAAACCCAATATTTTTTTATGCAATGATATTTTTTACACCATTTGATTTACACCAAAACGTGTATTTTTACGTAAGCATTCATACAAAAACAGAATGTAACCCTTTAAGACAGGTGTTTGTAAAAACCATACACATCAACTATTCGATGCACCGCAGTAAACAAAGTCACCACATTTCTAGTTATCAGAGTTCTCCAAAACTACTTTATGAACTTACTGTTCAGTACTGGAATTCAGCACACTGCCTGCCTCTTGCTTATTGAACACAAAAGTAAGCTGAGATTGCTTCTGGATATTTTCCTGAGAGTGCAAAGTCTGAATGACTGTCTTGCGGCCATACATTTGCTTGTACATTTTGTACTGGTCACCGTACACCCAACACACTTTCCACCACTGTCGACACATCAGAATATTACTCTGATTTTCCTTATCTTTCGCCATGACAGCGTTGTTTTTCAGATTCATCGAAGCGTTTTTCATCAAAACTCCAGGATCGTTTTGATCCAAACCCGCACTTAATCCTCGAACGCGATGCATCTTAAGAGGCTCTTCTTCAGGAAGGGGTTAATCCCTAAAGTAACGCGGTATCCAATCCATGATGTACAGTGAACACTTAACAATTTTTTCTTCAAACTTCACAGAAATCCATCTTAAGGTAAATCAGTCGATCCAAAAATCACTTCAAACTTCACAGAAATCCTTCTTCAAAACTTCACAGAAATCCATGTTAAGGTAAATCAGTAGATCCAAAAATCAGTAAAAGTACACTGGCTACTTTTGGGGTTTTTTTTACCTAGAAGAAGGTGAGAAAACCTCGGTCGCTTAGCCCGTTTGACATCCGTGGTGCAACTCTTTCAACCGAGATGACTTGTCTACCTGTCGGCCAGGTAAGACAAAACGTCTAATAATGAAGACAGACAGGATACAAGGGGGGAGGGACGCCACATGGCCCGCATTGGTGGAGCCAGGGGTGCATCTCGGTCGGAGCTGACCAACCGAAAACCTCCTGTCGTAAACTGCATCCCGGTGCACCCCTCGAAGGGGGGAACCTGCGAACCTCCAGAAGAAAATGGAGTAGAAAATGCATGTGGCTGTCGGGTGCCAAAAAAGGTGGATAAGGAGAAACAAAAAAGGTAAAACTCAGAAGGCGCATAATAAGGGGGTGAATGCTAAAAGCTTCCCATCGCCCCTTGCCACTCGGCATTAAATGGGGAAGAAAATGCACAATTCGGACTTTCCCCAATCCTAATTATCCTATCCAGGTACACGGACCAACGCTTTTGCTCAAGTTTCCGAAAAACTTAACCTAAATTACCCTCGAAGAAGCAATAAAATCTATTGCAATGACAAGTGGGAAGGTGGACCATTGTTAACACGAACGCCTTATAAGAATATTAGAAACCATATACACCAAATAGCAACATTTTGAAGGATAATACCCTTTGGGGCCATTCAAAAAGGTCGTCCCAGAAATTCCTTCAAAAATTGTCCCCCCAACCCCTTGTTCACATTTGTCTATTTTAGCTCAAACCCCCTCCCCCTCAGACGTCCTTAATTTTTTTTTTGGAAAAGTAGGGTGTCCAGAAAATGTTTTGAAACATACAAAAGCCATGCATCCTTTAAATTTCAAAGCACAACTCGCTACCAATTCCTTTAACAATTTTCCAGATTTTTCTGATAAACAGAAATTTTCGGACCTCGGAGGGAAATTTCAGAATGAAATTTGTGTTTTAACACAAAGTTAGGCATAATTGCCGACTTTCCCGAGATTTTAAATATTTAAGTACGTTTGGGACTGGGGACACATTTATTCTGGTGTCTATTTCCCTTTTCCCTGATCTTTGAAACTTAATTAAACAGAAAATCCAATAACTGAAAAATGCCATCATTAGTGGACATCCACAATGGCTACCCCACGCCTCCCCCCTGTCCACATACCAGCAGACACCCTTAGCCTCCTCTTGAGGACGACGTCCTTTTGGAATGGCCCCTTACAACATAGGAATAATGGTATTTTCAATATTTCACTCTTGATACTACATTTTGTAGTTTGTTACGTTTAAAGCAGTCGTTGATGTGATCAGAATTAAGATAGCACAAAATCATTAATTGATTTTCCTAAACAATGAACTAAAAGTTGTGCGAGAAAGGTTATTCTGAAAATGCTTGTTTACTCAAAAGTAATTCCGAATTTTTATATTTTTGTCCCAGACAAATCAAACATTTTTAGTTGAACATCATTATATTTTGTTCATATGTCAAGATTGCCATGACATTTTTCACTCTGGCTATCGATTAAGTCTGGACAACGGGGAAAAAATGTAAGGGTTGTTAAGGCAATGGCTACATACTATAATTGATGGTATGATGGAAATTATACGGAAGAAATACCCAATTAAATGTTACGAGTGACAGGAGTCTGCCGTCTGATCTAGGAAGAAGGACAGAATGGTGAATCAGGCACTGCAGGCTGCACCCATGCAAATCTCTAAAAACATGAACTTTAAAATTTGGCCAATTATGTAATCTACAAAAAGCATGCAATGGTCAACACTACCCCCTTAGGGGTACGCAAGTCTCACGTTAATTCAGCTGTACTAACAAAACACTGCGGTATAGACTTTTGAACACCCTGCGGTTTCAGTAATAACAGATAAGTGACATTTCACTCTTGGTTAATTTGGGGTAGACATGATTGCATTTCCTTTGCGTCTATGACTACTTGAAAAACTCCAATTATTGACGTCACATGAATGCATGCTGGTCTGCAAAATTCACTGACTTGACCAGTACCGTAAAATGTGGATACTTTCAGCTTAAAGTTACCCCATCATGTATATAGGTTAACTTTGGGCCAGGACGTTTTTCAGGGCAATTGTTAAACTACAGAAGAAACTAATCAAAGTTGCAGAAACACAAGTTTGGATCACCCCCAAATTTCCCTACTCATGTTTGGTTTTCGACATACGTAGCATATAGTTTTAGGTAAATATATTTTGATATTCTCATAAATAATAGTTGTGGATTTGGGAATCACTATATTAACCTGTTTTAACAACAACAGTTTTAGTTTTCCCTACCGAGATGAAAGTTTGACAACATTTGAGAAAACACAAAACAGGTGTCACGATGAAAATCTCCGTAATTTAGAATACAGTGGAACCTCGATTTACGAACGTCTCCATTTACGAACAATTCGATTTACAAACACCACGTGCTGTTTCGATTTACGAACGTTAATCCAATTTACGAACGGGAAAAAACCTTGTGTGCTACCAAAAAAGTGTAAAGTTTTAGTGAATATGGTGTTAAGAAGAATCACAAACGTATAAATGTTGATTTGAAAAAGGAAATTATTGCTAAACATGAAAGTTGTGATCGCGTTTTGGATCTTGCCAAGGAGTACAACATTGTGAAATCTACGATCTGCACTATTCTAAATAATAAAGATGCAGTTTCTTTTTTTGCAATTAAACTGCTTTCTTCTAATATCGTGAATATGACAGAAGAGCGTTTCTCTCCAACTGGCTGAAAAAGCCAATTAGTATCCCACTTGAGAGATTTCAAGTACACAAAACTATGACTGGCCAAAAGTATTACATTTTACGAGGTATACCATGTTGTGATTCACTTGTATCAACATTAATAGCATGCAAATTAGACCACTTAAATCAAGTCCTTCAGGTTCCAAACCTGAACCAAATCGTGGAGTTTGTCTGCATAATTAGCCATCTACCACTTTCTCGTATTTAAAACTGCAATTTTGTAGCGAATCAAGACAAACACACACACACATAAAAAAGTGCGAGAAAAACAACTTTAGAGAAAACACGTACCCTAAAGCCAAGATGAGTACAATGTATTTAACCACGGTCGTTTAATGTTACGAGTGTTACATTTCCCCGCGAGTGTTCATCACTGGAATTTCAAAAGTATTTTCGCTTTCCAGCCCCATCTTTCTTCCATCAAAAAACGTTGTTGGCCAGCCCCTGTCTGTAAGGTGCGATGCCCGAGGCCCAGCTCAACTCATAAAATCTTAAAAGTTTTATGGCATGTCAATTGCAACTTCGTTTTCTACACAAAAGTGTTTAGGAAGGAATTTTAGTGGGCGAGGAGATAGCCAGTCAAGGGGGTTTCTTACAAATTACAGATTACCCACTCCACTTTCATATAAAAAATGGCCCATACGAAAAGCTTTTCAAAATTACTCCCAACGACGCTTATTTGGAAAATCCTCCGTAGTCCCTCAAAATCATGCAAACGGTACCACTCTAAATAGTGATCGCCTCTAAATTGTAATAACAAGCAAGAGTGTCAAGTTGGACCACCCCCGAGTACAGTGCTGCCAAATGCACGTGAACAAACACCCGGGTATTTACGTTTACGCCAAATCACAACAAAACCTCTTAGATAGAGGTCCAAAATTGATGTGATTGACGATATACAGTATGTAGAGATTACTTATGCGGTTGAGTTGGGTTTTTTTATGAGGACTGTTACACACGAAACTTGATTATTTCATTTTGCTAACGATATTTTGGTAGTAATTGTTAGTAATCATTATAAGTAGTTCCATGGAAATGGTAAATGTCTGCAATGTTAAGTGTTTCGTTGTATTTCTGTAATGGCAGGGGGTAATAATGACCGAATTTTAGGAAATTATATGCGCATTTAACCCGGGGTTTGTAACCCTATCCTTTTCAATGGGTAAATTTGCATCGACACTCACCGTCAAACAAGAAGAGATTGAATTAAAATAAAAAT
>JAQGBW010003504.1:0-16141 GCA_034698625.1 Julus scanicus | reverse complement strand
CAGCCTCGTCGAAGAGTAGCACAGTGTAGGGCAATTTGCCCTGCGCCGGCTACAGTAGCGCCTCCTATAGAGGGTCCCTCATAAAGGATTTGCTACAGTTCAGTTCAGTGCCTAATTTGCAGTGTTGGGCAAATTGTACTCATGAGTACGATTACACTGGAATCATACTCTATAGTTAAGTAGAGTACTTAATCAGTAGTCATATAAAATGAGTAATCAATCTTGGGCAAATACATATACTCATGTGCAGAAGTACTGATTAAGAGTACCTGTGGAATCATACTCGGTAGTATGAATATTATTTTAATCATTAATCGGTACTCGTACGATGAGTACAAATTACTGATTACGAGTAAGGCGGATTGCAACCGTATTGTTCAGGGAACTCGAGTAGGTACTCCAGGGGTTTTATTACTAGCGGAAATAATTACAATTTTAAAAATCTAAAATGAATATGACAACACAAAATAAAGTGAAATCTTAATAATTAAAGGGGAAAAAGAACAGAACATTCGATAACAAAAAGATCGTGTAGAAGTGTAAAAATTAGGCGACCAAATGGTTAGGAATGTCGAAAGTCACACATTCGAATTAGCTTTTAGGATGACCCTCATTTCAAATATTCATTTTCGTTACTTAAATTACTCAATTACGTACTTAAAAGTATTTCTATTCATACTAGATTACTACATTGTATTCAATTTCAAATTACGTTAATACTCATAGTTTTAGATTATGTGAATACTAGATAATTATACTCATACGTTTTGAATACATTTGTATTCAATTACTTTCGTACATTTTGTATTCAAATTACTCCTTGTACTCAGTAATATCGTTTACTCGTTACTCAAATGTACATCTATGTACTTAATTACTGCACAACACTGGCATTTGGGGAGTAAAGCCTATAGCTGAAAAAGATTTTAAATACATTTGTACATTTTGTATTCAAATTACTCTTTGTACTCAGTAAAATCATTTACCCGTTACTCAAATACATCAATGTACTCAATTACTGCATCAAAGATGATTAATTTTGTTTGTGGCGATGAAGTTTCGAGCGAAGTTTATTTTAGAAGTTCCACAAATGTCTGTCAGAACCAATCCAAAACTAATTAGCATAAGCCCTCTAGCTGAAGTTCATGCAGTTCACGCACAACGCCAATGATAAATGTAGGGTTTTTTGTGGGTGCAATTTGTACGAATAACAACTCCACTGTGAGTTTGTGATAAATCGTCATTGGGAATGTGGATAACAGGTGGTTCTATCTTTAGCGAACCAACTATAATTAGGAAGATTAGATCGTTAACAGGAGGAGCGAAAAGAGAAATTGCGCACGTCTTTAATCTCGTTATCATGTTGTACTGGGGAGAAAAAAAGGCGCCATGTCCAACTTTTGGGGAGGGGTTACTATAAACTATTAAGATTTTTAATTTTACCATATTGTAATTTTGAAAAACGAGTGGATTTTAATGTACAAGTCGCCCTAGTTCATTTGGCGGTTTATCTTTAAGGGATTTCTTAGGTTCCATTAAGAACTTGCTCTAATTTCTGATAATTGCCAATGGTTTCAGAAGTCGGTACAATGGGGCAGAATCAGACTTGCACTGCACTGAAATAAGCCCATAATTGGCCAAAATTTGGTGCCATTGTCCTGGTTGACGTTGACATTTCTTGGAAAATGTAACGAACTGAACTCATTTTGTAGGCCTACTCCAGGGGGATTACAACCCTATCCTTTTCAATGAATAAATTTTCAAAGACACTCACAGTCAAATAAAAAATAATTAAATATAAATAAAAATTGTTTAAAATAACTTAATGTATCAGCAAAGGGCTTCGCATGTCATTTTTCATTTTAAAATAGTAGATTTTTTAAAATAAAATTATTTGAATTTTTGTGCTCTCACAACTTGCCTATCTCATGCAGCGTGTGCAAAATAACGGACATTTTTCAGACTTGTATATTAATTTTTAAATAATCTACCATCTCAAAGTGAATAGCGACAAGTGGAACCCCTTGCTGGTACATCGAGCCACCAAAAACAATTCTCCCCCCCCCCCCCCAAACCCAAACTTCCCTCATTCAACTGAGTATCTTCGCAAACCCGACCCATTAAAAAGGATCCCTCTTAAAGGATTTTCCGGACCAGGGAAAAATGGAATTGTCAGGGAAATTAGAAAGACCTGGAGAAATCAGGGAAAACTATTATTTGAAAAAAATCGGGGAAATTCAATTTGAAAGTTGTCAAACTCTGAAACACTTAACTAAGTTTGCTGGACTGTGGACATCATGTATAGACTGTTTAGAACGTCCACTAATTTTTCAATCTGGAATTTCATGTATTTCGGCCCTGTTTTAAACTTTAAGGGGGCTTGGTACCCTATGTATTTCAATGGGTCAAACTTACACTTCTCCCAGTTTTCAAGCAAAAAAAGTTAAAATAAAACTAAAAAGGTATACGAATTCTTTACGACGTATACTAGGTCTTGTTATATTTATTTTTTGATTTAAATTGTTAATTTTTATTAAAATAACAAATAGGTCGAATAATATTCGTAGTTAGCTCCATTATCCAACAGGTGGCGCTCGTGATATTTAAGCGCCAAATTCAAATTTAAACTTAAAATTTGTTATTTTAATAAAAATTAACAATTTTAAAAAAAAATAAATATAACAAGACCTAGTATACGTCGTAAAGAATTTTTCACATTCAATATTTAGTTTTCTGCGTTAAAATTGCAATTTTTCTCCAGTAAAAATACGATTTTTCTCGACAAGGAAATTTTTGTAGCCTGGAAAAGTCAGGGAAGTTGACTATTTTATTTGTGGGGGAACCCTGAATCGGAATCATGACCCTCCGTTACCTGGACCGTTAGGAGGCGCTACTGTAGTGTGGGTAATCCACCCTGCACTACTACTCTTCCTCTACGAAAACCATGTCAAAGGAAAAAGTTTTCCCAAAAGATCACTAGATGGCTCTGCATCAAAATAGCGCACTATTGAACTGACCTTTGTTCAATGTAAAAAATGCAGGCGTATGTATACATCGTCAATATTGAATTTCTTTTGAATTATGGGGACGGGAGAGTAACCGCACGTGCGTCGCATTTTTCATTTTCCTCTTTTTCAAACTGTCTCCCTTTATTCAAATGCGGTATATACAACGACGTGCTTGACAGCTGTTTCTTGTCCTCGTTGTCCACCCTACAATTTTTTGAAAAAGCCATCACATAGCATTTCCAAAAGCCTATTTGGGTTGGAGGGTGCTGGAACGCATTGTTTCTGGATGGGTTGTTAATGGCGGCCACTCTTTATTTTGTGAAGATTCATGGTTTGAAGCTCCACCTAGCGACCATGTAATAAAGTTGGAACTTTTTGATCAAGTTCAGTAGTAAATTACACAACCCTGGCGAAAAAAACAATAGAGATTTCTATTGTTATTTGGAACGTTGTTTTCTATTGGTATCAATAGAAAATTTCTATTGGTTTTATTGGTTTCAATTGTTTTCTATTGTTCAGTCAATACAGCTTAAACCATAGAAGTCAGTAGAAGCCAATAGAAGTCACTAAAGGAACCATAGAAAACAATTAAAATCAATAGTGTCCCAATAACAATAGAAACCAATAGAAGTCAATACAGGAACCATTGAAAACAATTAAAATCAAGTGTCCCAAAAACAATAGAAACCAATAGAAGTCAATACAGGAACCATAGAATACAATTAAAATCAATAGTGTCCCAATAACAATAGAAACCAATAGAAGTCAATACAGGAACCATAAAAAACAATTAAAATCAATAGTGGCCCAATAACAATAGAAACCAATAGAAGTCAATACAGGAACCATAGAAAACATTTAAAATCAGTAGTGTCCCATTAACAGTAGAAACCAATAGAAGTCAATACAGGAACCATAGAAAACAATTAAAATCAATAGTGTCCCAATAACAATAGAAATCTCTATTGGTTTCTATTGTTTTTTTAACCAGGGAATACATCCTCTGCAGAATAATAGGAATGTTCGCAGAGTGGCACACCAATGTGATTGGCCTACTTTTAGACACCATTTTAATTCATTCATGGAATTCCCAATTGAAATTACCAACTCTTTGTTCATATCTGTGAGATTTTCTTAGAAAACACACCATTGTTTAGCTTTTACTAAGCCTGTAAGCATAATTATTGACACTTTTTACGTTTAAAGGAAAACAAACGAGAGTTTTAATCCGTAAGTCACGTAATCCGTTTACCTGATAAGCATCATCAGCAGTTTTTGCAGGTAACGTGTGGAAACCTAAGAAAAAAAATTCAAGGAATCGTGGCTTCTCCAAGCAACAATTTGACAGTTTTTGTATGCGGTGGCTTTTCTGAAAAATTTATTTAATTATTCGTTGAAAGCTTTATACGGAAGTAGTTTCAGCAGCTTTGTAAGCATATTCTTTTGTTGTGAGGATTACCAGAAAGTGTGAGCCATTACGTGCTACATGAATGAACATAGCCAGATAGGACTTTTTCTTATATACAGTTTTAAATGAAAGCAGATTCGTTTAATTAATTATTCGATCCACATTATCCCTGCAGGCAACTACAAGAGCTTTTGTAACTCACAGAACGCTCTTTCGTTTAATTTTACTGTAGATTTCATAGTTTGCCATGGCATAGATAACGATTTCCATATAGGATAGGTACGATGGGCGGTCAAAAAGTCTTGCATATTATTTTGTTATTCGAAAACCAGATGTCGTACAAAAATACTGAAATAGCCATTTTAATGAGCGGAAAATTTGCTGTTTTTCAATGTAGGACAAGAGTTTGTTGACACATTTATCCAAACGTTTGGTTGGTGAGTTTGTTTATAGCCCTCTTTTAAAATGCGTTATGTTGGCTATGCAGATATTGCCAAATCGCAAGTTTCACATCATGGCCTGAAATTTTTGACCACTCCAGTGTTCCTTTAGTGGACCAAAAATATGAAAATCGCTCGGTGAAAGGTCGGGGCTGTATGTTTCAATGTTTCACACCCAAACATGTTGATTTTGTGGACTGTGTCATGGGCAGAATGTGGACTTCTCTTTTTGTCCAGTTACAGTTTCGCGTCCTTTCTTAAAGTTTAAATTCCACCTCTGTACCGTACTTTGTGAAACACATTTGCCACCATGAACTCCTAACATTTCACTATTAATTTCACTCGGTTTCATGCCTTTAAACACTGAAAAACGAATAACACTTATTACTTCCTCTTCAGTGAATGTTTTCGAGTGAGGCGCCATTTTGTTTTTGATAGTTTGTTCGAAATTCTGCATGAATTGTGGCGCCAGGTAGTGACCTATAACCAAAATTTCCTGCTCTTTAAAAAGGCTATTTCATTTTTTTTGTACGACATCTGGTTTTTGAATAATAAACGAATATGCAAGACTTTTTGACCGCACCTCGTAGATAGTTGGTTTTACCACCTTCAAACGCAGGGACCACAAATTTGGCCAATGAGCACTAGTGTACCACTCTGTCCAAAGCATCAAAGTAGTATTGTTGTGGACATACTGGGGCAGATTGACACACTAATATGCATTGGCCTAATTTAGACTCAACTGTTTAGAAGAAATAATTGTATCTTATCAAATAAGACGTTTGGCTGATTAGTGCCATAAAAGATAAAAATGTAGATATAATTTTGATAGGATCTTTCTGCCAACTGTAGATTAGTTGTTGGAACAGAGCGTCGTAATTTACAAACTATGGTCGATATTGCACTTAATTTTGAAAACTTAGCAAATGCCCTTTGGCAAGCATAATTATCGTTAACGTCTTAGAAATTGCTACAATTTTTAACTTAGATTTTGCTGTGGTGCTAATTCACAAGTGCATTAACATGTAAATGAGACATTTGGCAGCAATTTAAAAGAAATTAAATTACAAAAAAAACACCTAATAAACATAGTAACGCTTCTAGGGTGGAGTGGCTTAGTCGTAGACGGGTTATTATCCTAGACGACGGCGTTTCTAATTGCGTGCTTGCAACAAAACCAATTTTTGAAAAAGTTCGCATTCCACTGAGATAGGCTCGGGATGGTTAAGTTTTGATCAGGTTGATGGTAATTTATTTCCGGCATGTAGCTATATACAAAGTACAAACTATTTCTCTCTGCAAACAACGTTTTTAATTGCTCGTCCTATAACTTGTACCCAAAGTTATTTTATTTTTTATCAACCATTTTCATGTTCGAAAACTCACTGAGGTAGCTGAATGCAAAATAGTAACAAAAGTTGTTGTTGCCAGTAGGCCCAAATTCTTAATGTTTAAAAGTAATTTAAAAAACAACATCCTTAAGACCATACTTGTTTGCAAATGGTCATCGACTCAATATCTGAAAGGGGTTGAATATGCAGCGAGTCTAAACTTTTTAATAAAACTGTAGGTGGTCTTTCATCTTGGAAATAAAATTCCTGGTTAATAAATGTAACTCAAAAAATGTGACTTTTGATTCGTCATCCGATGGCTTGAATTACAATGCTAATGAAAAAAGTATAAACACGTGATCAAATAAATCAAAATCTGGTCACTAGGAGACGCCATGAAAATTGAAGTGCCAACAGTTATCGAATTTAATTTGTTTACTACTTCCGATTTGAACATCATTGGATGAAAAAAAACATCTTGAATGTGTTGACAGTTGGTAAAGAATTTTCAAATACTCTTGTATAAAGAAGTTGAGGGGAAATTGTTACATGTATAGTGCATGCCCACGAACAACATGTTTTATACACCCTTTTATCTATAGATCACATCTGATTATCGTAAATAATTGAAACGTATTTGTTAACCTACACAATAGTTGGCTTGTAGCTATACAAGATAATTGTCATTACATGCACCCTCATTTCACATAAAGAACAAACCTTTTGTATCCAATGACGCTCGGGGAACGTTTCATGAGGTTTTGCTACGTTGTTGTTACATCATGGACATCATGATATTCAAGCTTGCACTCCATTCTGTGTTTTGTGATTGAGACTCAAATCACGTATGATTGGGTGGTGTTCTGCGCCTCACATTTTTATGCCAGTGCTGGTTTGGAGTTTCCGGTAAAGTTTAGTATGGAAATATGATAGTCAAACACAAACGTCGTCTACATTTGAAAAGCTGGGAGGCTGGGACTAATAAACATCCTGGATGTCATCCTGATTATTACCAGATTTATCTTTTGTATCCAACCACTACAATATTGGTTCCTATATTGACAAATTTAAAAAACAGTTGGTGTATTTGATGAATGACAGCAGCGCGGCTTCCTTATTGATTCGGTATAATAGATATTCTGTTGATGGAATTATGCCTCGCGCAATATTTCAGATGTGAGGTATTATCTAAACACGTATTTGCGTGCATTGTTGAATACTTGGTTGGCCATGGCCTCTCACCTGAAATCTTTGCTTTATTCATGGAAGTGTTGGATGTGCGGAAGCGAATTCACTACTTCTAAATAATGAAACGTCGAAATTTAAGTGGACAATTGCAAAATATCACTTTTTGAATCCCTGCCTTTCTGTTGTTGATTGAAATTGGAATTTGGGCTGGTGTTCTGTTCTTGTTTTGTTGTACGTGCAATTTAATGTTCTAGTTTTAAGTTTGAATATTAGAATTTCGAAGCATGCAAAAATGGAATTTAAAAATGGAATGAAGGAGAAAAAAAAAGAATAGTTGGAAAAACAATTTGAAAACTAAGATTTGGCTGCCTCTTCTGGTTTTAGACAACGGAGAAACAAATACATTTTGATTCAACATTTTTTGATATTTTGATTCGTACATGGTTCAGGACAAAGTTAGTGCAGTGAAACCTCGATTTACGAACGGGACAAAACCCTGTGTGCTACCAAAAAAGTGCAAAGTTTTAGTGAATATGGCGTTAATAATTATAATCACAAACGTATTAATGTTGATTTAAAAAAGGAAATTTAGCTAAACACGAAAATTGCGATCGCGTTTTGGATCTTACCAAAGAGTACAAAATTGCGAAATTGACGATATGCACTATTCTAAATAATAAAGATGCGGTTTCTTTTTTGGTAATTAAACTGCTTTCTTCTAATATTACTGTTATAGGATATGTGAACTTTCCATGCTGGTTCTATAGTGTTGGATAACGTTACAAATGCATGGAAGGTTCACATGTAACAGTTATATTAGAATAAAGCAGTTTAATTACCAAAAAAAAAAAAAAAAACCGCATCTTTATTATTTATAATAGTGCACATTGGCGATTTCGCCATGTTGTACTCCTTGGCAAGATCCAAAATGCGATCACAACTTTCATAGTTAGCTATAATTTCCTTTTTAAAATCAACATTAAAACGTTTGGGTTTCTAATTCTTAACGCCATATTCACTGAAACTTAGCACTTTTTTGGTAGCACACAGGGTTTTGTCCCGTTCGTAAATTGGATTAACGTTCGTAAATCGAAACATGTGTTTGTAAATCGATTTGTTCGTAAAAAGAGACGTTTGTAAATCGAGTATTGAAAGCAGGATTGATCAGTGTGCTTAATAATGGTTTATTCTACTTGCAGTTTCTTTATCTTTATTGTCTTTTGACGTGGAAAATTTTATGATACCTGGGCATTGTTTGCACAGTTCATGGTGTTGAGATGTTTGGGTGATTTGGTAACGAGCTGCACTTTCTCGGTCTCCTGTTGCACTATTGGAAGCCTACTCCTTATCTCATTCAAGGTGGCAAGAACAATATGTACTTGCTGCAGGGTCATTTATATATTAATAGTTTATTTTTATCGATATTGAGAGACGAGCTTGGATTCTAGGAAGCGTTTGGTGGTTTCGCTTATGGTTCACCCTGAAAATCGGGAAAACAAGTTTGAATACAACTCGAATTTCCGAGCTTTGATAATAGCACTATAGTCAGCACTTGGATGATGTTTTCATGTTGTTATTTCAAAATACGATAACAGAAATTTACAGAAATTTCAAAAGAAACAGATTTTCCATTAGTTTTGAAAATGTGCAATACTTTTACCAAACCACATAGATGGCGGCCATTTTGGAAATGTTAAGCTAAATGCTTATACTCCACCATGTTGTGTTGAATCTGAATAATGCAATTTGACCATTAATTTTCTCTCCAGACGTTGTTTTTAATAGTAATTACAGAATATTTGTTAATCGATCATTAACGATTCTGAGCAGCTGTTGTTGGAATTGCCAGACTGTGGTCGTCTGATATCACCAGTTGGCATTATTAATTGGTTTGTTTTTTAGATTTCAAATTAACAAAAGGTGATATTGCATATCTTAACTTAGAGCAGTATTGATCGAAATTGGGTTTTAAATTCGGTCTAAATTGTTTCAGACTGTTATATCATAATGTACAGTTTAAAATACATTCTGTGAAGTGGTAACACCTGGTTAGAAGCGATAAGAGGTCTAGGCAAAATAAACAACTCAGTACATAATGACCATTTGTAAGCAGGTCGATTATTTCCCAGTGTTATAAATTAGTCTCATAAATACCATGAAAGTGACGTCACAATTTGAATGCCATTTTTATATTTTCACTGACAAATGTTCCAAAATAAGATAGTTTCCATGTTAAAATGTGCATCATAACCCAACCCAAACTTTCATTGTAAGAGGACCTTGGAAAAATAGGATTATACGATAATAAGTTAAACTATGCCTACATGAAATGTAAACACGTTTAATAAGCCTAATCTGTTTCAGATGGTCACATAATTCAGATTAACTAATCTGTTGTTTAGCCTGTGTGTCGCAAGTTTTGTCAGTATTAAAATTCTCTTGTATTTATATATATACATCAACATTGTAGCCCTGACCTGGGGATTTCCCCAACTATAGGATTTTACTGCCGAGGATTTGCAACGCTGTTTTCCTCGAATACTTTTATGTAGTGAGCGCGAAAATTACCTGTTTAACCCAATTCTGTCAGTGTTACGGCTGAAATTGTGTTTTTAATACTTTTTAATGCTCGTCATGACAGGTGAGGCGATAGCAAACAGTTTTCGTTTTTTTACTTCATAGGATTGGTTGTTTAGTGTAGCCAGCGAATATCTAACCACCGCCTTCTTGTTGTCGTTTCATTAGATGCTTGCAAAACGCATGATTATACCCCTGTCAAAATATTTGTGCACCAGAAATGAAAGTGGACCAAAAGAGCTGACCAACGGCCGATTTTTCTCGGTTGCAAAATTTCTATAATTATGCCATTGGTTTGATACCACGAGAAAAACCACATAGCGGTTATTGTCATCAGTTGGTCTGAAGGGCGAAATTATCCTATTAAAGTGGGGAGGAAAATTAACCCTTATCATTTGTTACGTGCGTTTCAATTGACTTAAGACCCTGTCGAGCATGCATTTCGTACCCAACTTTTTTTAAACTGAATCGAAAGGCTTCCTGTTGAAATGAGAATTTTCAAGATCTCAGTTTTAGCACTTACTAAGCAGAATGTGATATTTATAGCACTTTTATTGTTGCAAACCATATTGAACATTCATAGATGACACTGGGAATTTGGAAAGGTTGCAGCCTTGAAATGTTTCACACGCCTTCCAGAGGCGCCCATTGAGGATAAGACTTGACATTGTAGGGGAGACCGGGGCACAGTGGGCACACTTTTTAGAATTTTTTTTTTTTTTTTTGGAAAAAATATTTAACTCGTAGCATTTTAAAAGAATAACACAGTAATATACAAGCTTTCAGGATCTGTATACATTTTTTCATCGTTTTAAGAGGTACTTGTTTTTTTTTTGCTATAAAATATTAAAGTTGGTTGCGCTGACTGCCCCCCTGTGCCCCTATACCGGGGTACAGTGGTCTACGCGGAATTAAAGCAAATTTTACGAGAAAAAGAACACCACAATGATTAATTGTTTAATTCAGCACGTCAATTTAAAATTCAAAGTATAAATTACAAAAACGATTAACATTAACCGTAATTTTAGCAGCTTTCATATTTTCACTGCTTACTTGTCCAAATGTGTGTTTTTCTGTGATTGTGAGCCATTTTTACTTTAAAACATAAATTTAAACATGGTGTTTATTTAAAGTTATGATTAATGAGTAAATATACAAATATTTTCCAAAAACATTAATTGTGGTATGCTGGAACATGTCCCAATGTACCTTATAATGTTGTGGTCCACTGTACCCCGTATAACCCAATTTCATTTGAATAAGGCCTTACAGCTGACCACGTGGCTAATTAACATACTTTAGTTTGAAAATATAGCTGGATATATGCACTCGTCAATGGTATATTGCAAGCATTACTAATGTTTTATAATTAAACCTGGAATAAAAATCCAATTGCGAGTTGAATAATTACTTTTCAAGAACAAAAACTTAAGTGCAAATGTTTTTTTCTATACTTGTGTCAGATCGCAGACATTTTGGTTAATGAAAGAGTGCTGCATACATCTTTGCCAATCAAAAGCATTGGGTTGCTGATAAAACCTGATTTTATAAAGACGTTGTACCACTGTGCAGCAGTCTCCCCCTACTTTCAGTTTTCTTAAATTGACGTTAAAATCCATATTCTAGCTTTTGAGCAACGTAATGATGCACATTAATTGCAACAAATAAAAAGGAAATTGCTGTTTGATCTGCTGCGTTGATTAATTGGGATGGTAAACACGTTGACCTCATAAAGTCCAAAGGGAATTGGGCGGACTCACAATTAATTATAAAGTTATGAAACCGGTTGGCATCGATCGATTCTTTAATTTTGTACAACTCTTTGCTTACTAAGCTACCTATTTCGAGAATTGAAATACATAACTGTTTCGTGCTTTTCTCCACGCCAACTTTTCCTTGGAAGAATGAATGTTCTGGGAAATGATTGCGTGTCTGCATTCTGTCAACACGAATTTGAAGATTATTTATGATGATTGCTATACAATGTTTCTACCTGGTTTTGGCGTTTCAGATTCGTATTTTCTGAAAACATTAAAAAGGTGACCAAACAGGCTTCTTAATAGAAGTCGTGATACTATTGAAGAGTTGCCACTTTTTTAAAAAGTTGACTTGAATGCAAAGGGGACTCTAATTAAAATCTTTTGTCACTACAATAATATTTAACTGGCACACTGACTGTGAATGGAAGTTATAAACTGCACGGTAATCTGTCATCTAAAGAAATTTAGAAAGGAATCATTTTGTTTTTGAGCTTTTTCATAATTGCAATGTATAGAACTCGTTCCGTATTAGTTTGAGAATGCTCATCAAAACTCCCTCTGCACGTTTCATGTCAAATCTATACTAGTTGTTATAATAAGCAAGTGTGACTTGCGGAAATTAAGCCTCTCAGAGATTCGCGACAACTGTAACTAATTTAAACTCTTGAATTGCGTGCAAGATACAATGTTTGCAAACATTGTAATATGTATTAAAATCCAACATCGGGAAATCTCAGTACAGTGGAACCTCTGTTTACGAACACCACGTGTTGTTTCGCTTTACGAACGATGCTTCAGTTTACGAACACGTTTCTCTGGACCACCTATCAAAGATTCGGGTTTCTGCGATTGTTTTACTACTTTCAGCAGAAAATCTTTGTTACTAATAAGTTTTACAAAATACAGGTAACATCAAAAATGTTATAATTTCCAACGATTTAAATTAAAATCGATATTAGTTTCGAGGATATAGCCTAAATTGCAAATATGGCAAAAGTTCGTCTCTTGTTTTTTCCAATTACAGATGCAGTGGATGAGAATCCATCGATGACGTCGATTTCAGACTTAAATCATAGAATTAACAACAGAATAGAGTAGAATAATACATTTTACTAATGGAAACAATGTTGGTTAAAGTAAATTTTGTAAACAGAATGCATGTGCGAATGAAGTTGATTCTCAGCAACGTCAGCATGACGTCACCACGTGGGTATCTTTATTTCCTGTAATGTTGGAAATCATGGATGTATATATTAAACTGCTTTCTTCTAATATTACTCTTATATTTATTTCTTTTCTGTATTATTTCCACACGCAAAGCCATAACATGTTTAAAAAATGCTAGGACCAAGAATGCATTATTTGGATTTAGATTAATTGTAATGGGAAAATTGATTCGGTTAACGAACTTTTCGGTTCACGAACAGGGTCAAGGTACGGATTAAGTTCGTAAGTCGAGTTGCCACTGTACTGGATTTTGTTTAAACCTCATACTCATACCGCAATTTCTGTTTAGAATAATCTTATGTTCTTATAATCCTTATTAAAAACAAAATGTCATCATGTAGTGTACTGTAATATTGTAGCTAATATTTCATTGAGTTACATTCTGAGTTGTTTGTGTTGGCCGTTATCAAACTGCATTAGTTTCACAAGTTGTCATTTTTGTTTCAATTTGTTGTATTTGATGAACCCAGTTTCTTAGTCCATTGCATTGTTACTTGAAATGTTTGCTGTTTGTTAATTATTAACTAATACATTTTTCAGTAACCTTTAAACCGGGCTTCAAAAATAACGTCTAAAATTCTAAAAACCAGTCTTCGTTATTGTCAGTGGTTGCATATTATTGCCATTTGTAATTGAATATTTTAGTAATGTTACACCGCATCATGAAGATTTCTAACCACAGATGTTAGTCTTTTATTGCATTTTAGTTACACTTGTATACAAGTATGCCTATGGCGAGACCAACGTGAAACATTAATAATTTATTATTTGCTCACTTTTATTAACGTCACTGAATGGCATAAGCATAATAACCAACTCTAGGAACAAAATTGTTTCTCTATGTAGATGAGTTTGTGGCGACGCCCTTGAATTCAACTTAGTTTACTTGGAACCATAAAATTATTTTATCACAAGGCCAAAACTGTTCATTAGTTCAGTAAGCGTAATTTTATTTTCATTGATTTAAATCACGAGTGGCGAGACAATGATTTCAGCGTTTGAAATGTTGACTCGCACCGGTTTATGTGCTTTTATCTACTTTTTTTTTCAGGTTCAGCACCCTCTGGTGGCGTACAAGCCCCATATTTACTACAATATTCATGTGTAGCAATGGTTTTTTTTTCATGAATCACTATCTAGACATGGTCCAGGAACAACAAAAATAACAAAACACGATTTCGAATTACTTGCAGCATTTTGATGTCTGTAATTCTTCATTGTTTACCAAATATGATTTCCGACTGAATTAGATACAAGGGCGGCAACCAGTAGTTTAGTTATCAACAGATAAACAAATTAATCACCGAATTAAGACTCATTTGCACATTTCTGTTGGATTTGGAACGCCTTCACGTGCTATAAAGAACGTGCTGTTCTTCTGGAATTAGAATGTTTTTCAAATTCAAATCATTCCATAAAATGTATCGTTCGAATTCAGTTCACTCGTTTTTTGTTCCGCAATCTAATGTGAAATTAATCATTTCATTTGTTTAAATTTCAATAACATCTACTGAGGATATTTATCAATTTCCCTTTACACGAGTCTTTCTAGCGCGTTAAAATTAGAAAAATCAGTGAATTCCTTTTTACAGGAAATTTTAAAGTTCAAGATGGCGGCTTATATGATCCTCTTCGGGTGGTCGTAAAGCTAAGTATACCCAACATAGTAAAACGTTTCCAAATGTGTTGGCAGTTTTAACGGGTAGAGTATAGATTTGTTTTTGAAGCTCCTTTGGGGGTAACCCATGGTGGTCGCACAAACTTCTTTGTTCAAATGATATTGCCATTGAGAGGATCATGAATCAGAATGAGTTTCTGATCTGAAATCCAAGGTTATCTCCGGAAACATTAACTTGCTGAGAATCTAGAGATCACCCAGATTACTGCAAATATTTTAAGGTGAAACTTGTTCTGGTTTAATAAATTCATTCAACTTATTATTCTATCACCATAGCATGGGAGTAAAATCCATACAATTTATGTATCATTTGGAGGTTTAGGGTTAAGACTTAAAGTATGACTCCCTTAGGATTTTTTAATTCACCATTTTGCCAAACATGGTTTAAAAATATGAAAATAATGTCAAATTTCTAATCTTGTGGTCCTTAATAGGGTGTCAGCATCCCCAGGGTGAGGGGGTGAGGTATTACCGTCTGATGACGTCTTATACGATTCCCTTAGGATGGTCGTAAAGGGAGTGCCCCAATTAACGGTTTGTTGAAAACATCTTCTTGGACCGGATGCCTGGCCCTTTGTTCCTTTGTTTCGGTACCTTGGTTTTTGGTTTTTCATTCTAGAACAGTCCTAGTTCGAACTAATTGCTCAAGTAGATCACCTCCATATGGCTTAAAAATTGATAAAATTAGTAAATGAGATTCCCATGCCCTACCCACGAATGGTTAAATTTAAGAAATTTTCGGTTTTCAACCCCCCAATATTAACCCATATCATGTGACAAGACATGGGACCCTTCTTGACTGACCTTGTAACCGTTTTGGGGGGAAAGATTAAAATTGAACTGGTTGACTCATTTAAATCGGTGGCCAGGTGCTAAAACAAAGGGTTTTCTTTAAGATTCATTTACACACTTCAGTTTTTTTTTTTGGTTTTTTTTGGCCAGTTTCTTGACACCGAAAGGGATCGGTAGTTTTCAAAAAGACAACCAGTTTATGCAGGAAATTTCCATCTGAAATTTCTGTTAATCGAAAAAAGTATATAAATGTTTACAAAAAAAATTCTCAAAGCTTCTTTTACAAATATTTTGGCAATCATTCGTGCTAGGAGTCCTTAAAAATATAAGGAATCAGCTTTAAATCCTTGAAATATGTTTGAATTTTGACCAAGAGATGTGCTGAACACCCTGGGAAACTTAGTGGCCATTTAAAAAGAACGTCCCCGAAATTCCTTCAAAAATTGACTTTTCCCCTCTCATAGACGTTCTTCTTAAGTAGGGTGTCTAGAAAATTTGTTGGAATATACAAAGTCCCATCTTATAAATTTCCAAGTATCCGTCTCGCTGCCAATTAATTCCACGATATTTTTCCAAATTTGTCTGATTAACGGAATTTTCCTGATCTCGAAAGAAAATTCCAGCTTGATGCTGCATCAAGCCCGAGGAAAATTTAATAATACAGTGGTTCCTCCGAAAAGCGGACAGTCACGGGACCACAAGTTTTGTCCGTTATTCGGAGGTGTCCCCTAT
>JAQGBW010003503.1:0-16143 GCA_034698625.1 Julus scanicus | reverse complement strand
ATCCGAAAGAGCCGCCACTTTGGGAATTTCTCCCATCCGTAAAAATTCCCACCGACCTCGACCTGGGAGCGAACCCATAATCTTAGGATCGAGAGGCAAGCGCGTAACCCACTCGACCATCGGCGTTGGCAGTAGAAACCAATAGATCATAGTAATGAAGGATACTGTAAGGCGTGTTTTTTTGCACTTTATCTAACCCATGCACCTCAAGTACTGAAAAACAACGGTATACAACGTGCATTATGATGATTAATAACATCGTAGGAAAACAATAGAAAATTAGTTTCGATAACAAATGAAATTTGAAGACATCCTGTGCAATGGTGTCTTAGACGTGCCATCCTCTCATTTATCACCCGCGAAAATTTGCAGTATCTCTTCACGCAAATCTCCTTAAAATCCCCTATTTTTCAAGAGTCAGAAAAATGTGGGTTGTTGAATATAATACGTTCGTATATATAATATAATAAATAAATAAAAAAAATTAAACTGCGAGAAAGGGTTGTAAGGCGAGTGACCAAAGCCGTACCGATGAGGAAAGGGTTAAAGCAAGCGTGATAAAACAAGACCCAACTATTTGTCTAGATTCACTGGTTCCAAAAAACAAAAACAAATCAAGATTTGCACTGTAAAACACACACTATTGTTTTTCACATAAATCATCCAGTGAAGCATTTTTTTTTTACTTAATTTTATGGGCTTCACACATTTTACTTGACACGTCATTTCAGAAAATGTAAAATACTTCTCAATATCTAAACTTAAACGATCATAAATATAAGCTTTGATAAATCGAAAATTAAAACAAACATCCGCAAGGGATTCAAGATTTTCAATCAGGTTCTGCGAAAATGTCGTTGTTGACAATATCTCACATTCTTTATTCTCCATTTTAGGGAAACTTACAAAATGACACGTAGAATAATGGTATGGAAATGTTCAAAACCACATCGCAAGGAAATATTCTGTAAATCATGAGATGTTAGTTTCGTGGAAAACAGTTAATAAATCGATCAAGAGTTTTGTATCACATTTTTCAGAAAATAGTGCGATTGCTTAGTTTTATACTGTATGTTTTCCAGAGAGGAAATATTTTCTAATGAAATAATGCAAAATCAATCCACTATACATAAACTCTTTTACAACTTTCTGATATCCTCACACAGTTTTTTCAACAGAAACATTAGACGCTTTTAGAAAAATAGACCCATAAATGGACAAATCGGCAACACATTTTTGAAAAAAAGTGATTTTTTTATCATTTTTTTCACGAATTTAAGTTTTCAGACTCTAAAATATAGAATCTACGTATATGACGAGTATTAAAATGTGTTGCATATTCGTTTACTATTCGAAAACCAGATGTCGTACAAAAAACTAAAATAGCCATTTTAATGATTTAATGATCAAGAAAATTGGTATTTTTTAATGTAGGACACAAGTTTGTTGTCACATTTATCCCAACGTTTGATGAGATTGTTTATACCCCTCTCGAAAAATGCGTTATGTTGGCTATGCAAATACTGCCGAACTGCAAGTTTAATTCACATCATCGTCTGTTTGGAATTTTTAACCACTCAAGTGTTCCTTTAGTGGACCCGACCTTTCACCAAGCGACGTTGGGATAAATCTGTCAACAAACTGTCCTACATATTTCAGTTTTTTTGTACGACATCTGGTTTTCGAATAATAAACGAATATGCAAGACTTTTTGACCGCCCCTCGTATATTTGAACATGATTTATATACTCATTAAATCATCATTCAAAGGAATACAATTATTAAAATTTGTAAACAACTTATCATACAACTAGAATTTTTGGCTATGTGCCGTTAAAAAAAACAATTTCAAAAGAAAACTGATTTTGTTATTTCATATACTGAAAGTCGAAATTTTGTGAAGTGCTGAGGTATGTTCATGATGTGACATGAGGTTATTCAAGTACATGGGGACAATAATATGTGACAACATGATTTTTGTGTTCTTTGAGAGACTTTTGTTGTGATCATTTTGTAGAAATCGTTAGAAACATGACCTTGTCGTGTAAACGTGAAGAAAGAAAAAAAAGCTAAATTTTCGTTGTTATAAAACACTTTATACAGTACACTACAGTGAAGCAAATTATCCCGCAATTAAGGCGAGAAACGTGATTCTGTTTTCATAACGGCCATATAACCAGACTAAGTTCGTCCCCCCGTATGATTGGGTCAATTTAATTACAGGCCTTGTACTAAAGTAAAACGTTGCGGTGATTTGCAGGTGGTAATCCACGGATTAATTACACATTTTACAGTCTATAAGCTATTACGACTTGAACAATAACCATGTAACACCAATAAAACTTGGGAGAATTTAATAGGGTACCCAGAGACTAAGGGTTAATTACAAACGAATAACACTTTGAAAAAGATCTAGTAAGTACGAGTCTATTCATGTTTCCATATTTGTAAAATACCGGATGCCTCAAAAGCCTACAAACATATGTATCTTCAAAAAACTATGTTTTAATTGACAATACATCTGTAACTTTGGAAGCACCATGTATAGAATTGTTTTGTAACAGATGATCTTCTATTCATGGTTATTCTACCGAATCCAAATCTTATTCTATTCAAAAATTCCAAAACTAGTAAAAAAAAATTGCCATAAAATTGCAGTTTTAAAACTTCAGTTATTCAGAAAAATTGCCTTTTCTTACTGAACTGCCCTTCTGCACATTAACTGCAGTTTTGCTAGTGTATAATTAAGCAAAAAAATCTGCAATTTTCTGCCATTTAGAACTACAGGATTTCTGCCATTTAGAACTACAGGATTTCTGCCATTTAGAACTACAGGATTTCTGCCATTTAGAACTATAGGATTTCTGACATTTGGAACTGCCATTAGCTGCACTTTACCGCTATAATACTGCAGTTAATTTGAATAAAGTGCAGTAGATTTTCTGCATGGAAATCTCATTAGATCATTCAAAATCGCAGTAGTCATTCCAAATCTCAGTAGATCATTCCAAACCTAAATAGATCATTATAAATCTCATCAGATAATTTCAAGCCTTAGTAGATCATTCATAATCTCAACAGGCCATTCCAAATCTCATCAGACCATTCCAAACCTAAGTAGATCATTCCAAATCTCATTAGATTATTCCAAATCCTATCAGATCATTTCAAATCTAGCATCGATCATTATATATTTTAGAACGATTCTTAGAGGGGCAGCGTCCATATTATTACTTGTCCCCCCAGTGCAATCAACCAAATTCAAACAGCTTCAATAAAAACGATGAATGGACGCACTACATTATTTTGATCAGTCGCAAACTTTTTTTTCTGAAATTTAAATATTATTCAGTGGATTTTTATACTTCACTGGAGTCACCTTCTATGAACTCGTTAACAGATAGGCCCGACGTGCACAGACAAAAGGACATAAAATTTACATTTTCGCCAGAGTTGCCACGGCGATTTCATGCAAAACTGGTTCAATGGACGTTATGAAACGCAAAAAAACTGGTGCCAGGACATTTTTCGCGATAATATTCAGAAAAATATTCGCTCAGCTGAATGCTCTAAACCGAGGGTCTTTGCTATCGTGTCCCTAGGGTCAGCATAGGATAGAAATAAAAATGTTCAGCCACCATAACAAAATGCTTTGAACAGGTCTGGATAGGTGTCAAAAATTTTCAAAATTCAAGATTAATAATACATGACATTACTTCAGGTTTTTCAAAGTTTGGAAAACCTAGTATTAACTTTTTTTTTTCTCGAACCTTGACAACAGCTTATTTTATGGTCTTATATTTACGACACTCATAACCGACCGGATGGAGAAGCTATATATGGACTGGTATGGGCCATAAATAGACATGAGTGTATGCACCATATTACGCAAATGATGGGTCATGATTTTCCAGATATTTACCTTAGTCAGCCTTCAATGAGCCATATTGGAAATCCAGTACATTGGCCACATAAAACACCAGTTGTCCACACATTGTCAAATTCTCCCCATATATGGCGAAAAGTAAATTCCAGTAATTTTCTTGTCACGGCTGTGAAAATCCACGACAACGACAGGTCAGGATAATCGACCCTTGATAATATGTAGTTAGTGTGTTTCTTGAAAAGTGCAATTTTTCAGCTCAAATGCTCCGATTAGCTGAACAAAGACGCCCACAATTCCACGCCATGTCTTTGACGTTCATCATAGAGTCATTGTTGTTTGTGAATTCTGTAAAAGTATTAGATTTTCTAAGATTTTACATCGTTGAATAAAACGTGGGTGTCACTTGCCAAGAATATTAAAACGTTATTAATATTCCAACTGCAACTTTGTGGAGTCATGAGCAAGTTGCAATTTAAGTAGATGTTATATATCTTTCCTTCCATCTACAAAATCGTTTTCATATTTCAAGGGAT
Source organism: Julus scanicus (assembly GCA_034698625.1). NCBI lineage: Eukaryota > Metazoa > Arthropoda > Diplopoda > Julida > Julidae > Julus > Julus scanicus. The sequence goes on along the minus strand of JAQGBW010003503.1, from coordinate 11,724 downwards.
CAAGAAAATATATACAGGTCAATACTAAAATTTCCTCCATCTTAGACATTGACGTCATGCATATTTTAAAAAATAATTTTTTAAAAACTTCGTGTTTTTCCTTTGGGGCGGTCAAGCTGCACGTAACACGTTAAAGATAGTTTAAAATACAAACGGAAAGATGTACTCTATAAGATTTCATTAATTAAATTTGCCATAAGGCTAGATATCAAATTTAGCAAAATTGAAAATACTAAGGAAATTTGATAACTACAACTTTAATATGGCATTAAAATTGCGGTACTAAGATTGTTGCTCCAAACACATGTGTGTAAATGTATTACTGTTGCATTTCTCATGTGATTTATTCAAAAAACTAATGCATCAATACTTGTTTCATGATAGCAATTTTAATAAACTTAATTGTGCGATAATTATACAAATAATTCGCCATCGTCAGCTTACAAAAATAAAACATCCAAAAATGTATTAAAGTCGTAACCAATTATGCTTTTAGTCCTTTAACATAATTTTCAATTAAAGCAGTAACGTGTTAACATGTGTAGATACGAGGGGCGGTCAAAATGTTTTGCATATTAGTTTATTATTCGAAAACCAGATGTCGTAAAACAGAACTGAAATAGCCGTTTAAAGAGCAGTAAAATTTGTGTTTAGGTCACTATACATGGTGCCACAATTCATGCAGAATTTCGAACAAACTAACAAAAACAAAATGGCGTCTCACTTGAGAGCGTTCACGTGAGAGAAACAACGAGGTGTTATTCGTTTTTCATTGTTTAAAGACATGAAACCAAGTGAAATGTTAGGAGTTTATGGTGACCATATGGTCACCATAAACTCCTAACATTCACTTGGACATGAATGAAATTGTGCTACTGCATGACACTGCGCGTCCCCATACCGCCCATTCCACATCCCACAAGATCAACATGTTTGGGTGGGAAATATTAAAACATACGCCATACAGCCCCGACTTTTTACCAAGCGACTTCCAACTCTTTGGTCCACTAAAGGAACGCTTCAGTGGTCAAAAATTCCAAACAGACCAAGATGTGAAACTTGCGGTTCGGCAATATCTGCATAGCCAAAATACCCAATTTACGAGATGGTTATAAACAATCTCATCAAACGTTATAGATAAATGTGTCATCAAACTCGGGTCCTACATTGAAAGATAGAAAATTTCCTGCTAATTAAATTGGTTTTTTCAGTTTTTCTGTACGACATCTGGTTTTCAAATAATAAACGAATATACAACACATTTTGACCGCCCGTCGTATGAATATACATGTTAGCATTTTTTTTATTTCAAGCCTTTACTTATCATTTATTCTTATTTTAATTTTTTATAAAACATAAATTTTTACTAGAATGAATTACAATTTAAACTTCATTAATATTTGCTTTTCCTATAAATTCTAAAATATTCTGAAAATATTAACGATTCATTTATATGTACATTCATGAAACAAAATGCATATAAAACGAAGCTGAGCATTACGTCGTAAAGCAAAGGACCAATTCTATTTTGTAATCACAACATGCAAACTAAACACAAAAACGAAGGTTATTTTGGTACATATGGCAGAAAACTACCAACGTCAAAAATTCGCCAAAACGTAGTTTTCGGTGCACTCATTTCCTGATTGCAAAATCTCCATCCTCATTGTCCACCCCTCACAGCATCCGTGGGGTGGACTCGCCCTGATCTGTAGATCGCGTTCCAATGAGGGCGCTGCCGCCACCACGGCCACTGCAGGGCTCATCCTCCACCAGGATTCAACTCCCGCAAAAATTCTCCGAATTCGGGATTTTCGAACAATGCGGTCCGATGGAACAACGGCAGGGTCAAGCCGAAGTGACCGGTAGTGTCGTCGTAGTGGTGAAGGCGCAGCTCCAAAAGTGAGGGTAATTTGTTAACAGAAATTCGGCAAGATCAGTACCAATTGCGAGATATTTAAACTAAATCTGCGGAGGGGTTCAACTTGAATACACATCTCCCCCCATAAAGTGACCAGGAGCTTAAAAGTATAACACCTATTTTCAACACCTCATGGCAGCAGTGGAATCGTCGTGACCACGAAGGAATATCAGTGAAAGTGCTTGAAAAACTAATAATCATCCTACGCAATTTTTTAAGTTCAGACTTAGTCATGTTGCAGTAGCCAAGAATCGGTTTTCAAATTTCATCTTTCATTTTCTGAAAGTGCTTGAACTTTGCCACTGGAATTTCATCTATCTCGCGTTTTGAAAAATACGTGACACTTCCATTAGACCAGAAAATCTTCCAACCAATTGTGAATGCAGCAGAGTGTTCCGAATACATTTGGGAAACGGCTCTCTGGAAAGTGCTTGAAATTCACTAAACGTGACATTGTCCACAAGAAACCAAAACTGATGCCTAAGTTGTTCGTTTTAGAATCAGAGAAGTGATTGATGTTTACCGGAAACCCTTATGAAAGCTAACCAGTAAAAGTGCTTGAAATTTATGAAAGTTCCAGATAACATTCTGCGCTGAAATAATTCACTAAGGTTTGTTTTTTGCTAAACCCATCGTTAAGTTTAAATTTTAATATTATCCTTTATATACTGCTACATTATAATAATAAGATTTAATGTCGTACATTATTAAAAAAGTTCATTTAAAAATAAGTACAAATTTTATTTAATAAATCAAATGAAAAAGTTTCTAAATTTATCTCTAAGATAAACAAAAAAAGATTAAATTTGTTAATATATTTCAATTCAGAAATAATACGCGTTTATATCGATTAAGAACTTACAATCCGAAAACACTGAAATAAGAAAGGAAGAAAAATTCAGTGTTAAAGGTGCTAGAGGAACTCGACGACACCAAGAGCATTGGAGCAGTTAATCGATTAACCAAGGTAAGAACCTCCTCTGAACTCGATAATTTTATTTCTCATAATGAATATTTGCATTAAGTGTTATTGTAAACTCCCGCTCACTTTCTTTTTGTAAAAATTAAAGGTGATTGAAAATACAAATTCCAGCACCACATTAAATTTCAAAGCCTTGTGATTATCATGAAGATGATAAAGTATATCTCAACAATGGTAATATCATCTATAAAACCACCACTGTTATAATAAATCAATATATTCGTAAATTTTACGCTTCGTGATTTTAATAGTTCTAAGTGCCTTACTGAACAAAGTAGTCCTACAGCGGGTTTAAAAAAAATTAAGTAAATGTTTTAAACTAGATTAAAGTGAAACAACGGATTTTTTTCAGATTTCCTGGTTATTGTAATGAAACATAAAAAACAAAATGCAGTGCCTCCAGTAAATCTTCTAGAAAAAATTCAAGGATTTCAAGGTTTATTATTTAAATCGTCCCAACGAGTCTAAAAAAATGTTTACAAGATTTGAAAAAATAATTTTTTTTGTGGCTTTTTTATAAAAATCCAAACAAATTCATCCAGTAAATTTTCTAGAAAAAATTAAGGATTTCAAGGCCTCCCCACGATACCACAATATTTTTCCAACAAGTCTAAACAATTGCTTTGAGAATATTTAAAAAAATATATTTTGTTTGTTGATTTTTATAAAAAATTCATACACAACTGGTGTATATAATTGCCGAATTTTCTGAGGTGATACAAATTCAAGCACATTTCCCGACTTTTCCGGTTACTGGACACCCTGAAATGTGTCGCATCGTAAAAAATAGGTTAACACGAATATATTAATCTCAAAGCAAGAACCAGCCAGATCTAATATCCTGAAAATATGAAATTCACACAAATATTTTAACAAAAACATTGTAAGTCTTCATGATTGCCTTACTTGAGCATCAAGCAATGTAGATTCGCCCCGACTGAGATAAGCAAACACAAACTCTCTTGTTTTGAATTCATCCCCATGGACTCTTTCATTTTGCAATATATTAGTCGTAATCTTCAACGAATTCATTAAGGTTGAAAATTCGTGCTTCTTCATCCCATCAATGCGCAGGCTAATTTTAATTAAATTCAGCGAAAAGCCAGTTTCGGTCCTCGATTACCTTTTGTCTTGTGCGTAGGACTACATTGGCCATACAGGAGATTTAGAAGATATTTTATTAGCGAACTATAAAAGGATGTCCCAAGTTTTTAATTAATTTTATCCGCGGGAGCTTAATATGCAAAGCAGCTTATATTATTGACAGGATAGCTTCACGCTACGAAATTGGCTTTTTGTGCTAGCAAGCAAGGCCAACGGGCTAATTAAAATTTTCACGCTTAATTCTTGTCGCTAATTTCAATGCATCCAATGATAATTCAAGCCATCGTTGCAGTTGTGACCTCTATGCATGACATTTCCGGTATACACAATTTGTTCAAAATCCTCCTAAACACTTCATCAACGTGGCATCACATAAAATAGTCAAATTCTAATGATTTATGACGGAATGGTGAAGATGTATAAGAACTTCTACATGTATATCTAATGTCCGTTACAGGACATTGGCTCTAGAAATAATTTTAACTGGTTAATATATTCAAGATGGCGACTTCTAACAGTACATTTTCAAAGGTGTTTATGCTTTGGAACATGATTAAGCAAAAAACATAAGTAAAATATAATTTTTAAGCTATTTAGGAATAATTTTAACTGGTTAATATATATTCAAGATGACGACTTCTAACAGAACATTTTCAAAAGTATATGTAAAGTGTTTATACTTTCAAACGTGACTAAGCAGGGTATCCAAAAAAATTGTGGGAAAAATTCAAGCATGTTTCAAGGATTCCAAGGCAAGTTCGTTACATTTTCAAAAACCAACATACGACTAATTACCATAACATCAGACATTTTTTGAGGAATTGTGTAAAAAAAGTTTTGTTTTTTTGGTTTTTATATACAATTTTTCCATAACAGAAATTGTTCACACTAACAAATAAATTTCAACAAATTGGTTATTTTTAACACAAACTTCAAGTAAAATTTCAATGTTTTCTCGAGGTGAAAAACTCAAGCACATTTCCCGAATTTCAAGGTTTTTCAAGTAGTTTTTCGATTTCTGAAAAATGATTATGCAGGGTATGTGTTGAAAAAACTTCAAGCATAATTCAAGAATTCCAAGGCTTATTTCTTTTATTTCCAAAGATCGCACGACGAATTAGGACAATATTTGGCAAAGAAGCCAGCAATTTTTGTAGACATTTTTTACAAAATAGGTGTTTTTTTGGTTTTTTTATACAGAATGTTTTAATCACAGAAATTTTCGGACGCTGACAGGAAATTCCAGCATAAAGTGATATTTATACGCAAATCGAGGTGATAAAACTCGAGCAGATTTCCTGAATTTCAACGCTGCTGGACAACATATTATGACTCTACAAGTTCACATTTGATGCAACTAATTTGCATTTAGTGAATGGTTTAGCAATTAATTCCTGAACTACAAGATTACAATGATGAGCAAACGACATTTAATTTGGATTGGAATTCCTGAGTAAGCTGTACTTAGGATATGACACATGGAGAGGGTTAAACGAATTCGTAATCGATATCATTTAATTAAGTAAACAGAAAATAAGCGTGGTTTTATAAACGTAAATAACATAGGCACTTTTTTGTAAGTGTTACGAGTGCGTTCTCATCGCATAACACGAAGAAAGAGGAAAAGTTAATTGAAATTTATGGGTGGAAATACAAGAAGAAGAGACTTTCGTATTGACGATTCATCGTGGACCCATTTGAGCACTTTTTTAAAATCAATTTAAGAAATTTCTCCCCAATGACTCTGCTTTTTATCTATTCCTTGCCACTACTTTTGCATAAAAAAATGCAGCCAAAATGGAGTAAATAAATTAACTCGAGATGGGTCTATGTATGAAGCTTTAAAACATCTTAGATGAAGCCATTATTCGTCTAAAAACTTAATTTAATTTTGGTTCCGTTCACGAAAACAAAGCTGAAAATAAGGTTATGGAAATTCATATTTGAAACGGTTTTTGAAAATCAAGACCGTTTTGCAAAATGTTTGACAAACTTGACTTCGATGCAACATCTTCAAACTATAATCTCAAAATGCCAAATTTCTTCGATAAATATAAAACTTGAATTGAAAAACTTTAGTTTTCATTGTTTGCCTATCACCCTTTAAAGCTATTGTGGATATCTGCATTATAGTAAAACCTAAAAATAAGATTCTATTTACTTGCAAAAATATTATAAATTCCATAGAAATACTATAAATTCCATTAAAATACTATAAACTCCATGAATTTGAATATTTTAAAATGTTTTATTTTAATTCTCTTTACTGATCATTTTTAAATATTTAAGTCAATGGGGATTACAACCCTATCCCTTTCAATGGGTGAAATTTGCAAAGACACTAACAGTCAAGCAAAAAGAGATTAAATAAAAATAAAAATTGTTTAAAATAGCTTAACAAATCAGCAAGGGGCTTCAGTTGTCATTTTTCACTTTAAAATAGTACATTTTTTAAATTAATATTTACTAAATAATTATTTGAATTTTTGCACTCACAACTTGCCTATCTCATGCTGCCACCTGCTGGCAGCGTGTGCAAAATAACGGACACTTGTATATTACTTTTAAAAAAATGTACCATTTCAAAGTGAAAAACGACAAGCGGAGCCCCTTGCTGATCCATCAAGCCACCCCAAACAATTCTCACCCCCACCCAAACCTCCCTCATTCAACTGTGAGTATCTTTGCAAACCCGACCCATTGAAAAGGATATAGGGTTATGATCCCTTTTAAATTGTTTTAATGTTGAAAGCTTATTTGAAATAGCTAGCCCCATATATTTCATTTCAGTAACCCCTGATAGTATAATTTGTAGGCTTAATAAAAAGTTACCATAATGCAAAGGATGGTTAATTTTTCTTAAAAATATAATATAATCACAAAAACTATATTTAATTACGCCAAACTCCAATTAGTGTGATCTATAGGTAACCAATAGACTTGCATATAATGGGTGTTAGCATAAATGTTCAAATACACTGAAGCAAATATGCAGATGTTAATCAAGATCAATTCTGTAACCACACTACATTTCCAGATATCTTAAAACAATGATATACTATGCCAAACCTGCATTGCAAACCTGTAGTTTCAGGAACTACAATCCCATTTTTTGTTGTCGTCGACCACCGAATCTTAGATGTCAGTTCGTGGTCACGGTTGATGCAAAACGAGATTCACTCTCCAGTGACCTGGTTAAGTAGGAAACGCAGTCAACCGGCCCATTTGTTAGACGTGGATACCTCTGGGAAAATGACCATTAACTTTATAAACATCCTTAGGCATCACTGATTATTAATCACTTTCAATACAACTGGTCTCAGAGGGAAATAGTCCAGGATTTTGTCAGGTTTGAAATCTCAAGCATAAAGATAAAAGAGAACTTACTCAACGTTCCATTAAATAATATGAATAGTTTAGAGAAAAACCTGAATGACTTATATCAAAGATGTCATTATTTTTGTTTGTCATGCATCTATATTACCATTTAATCGAGGTTTTATTAAAGGTAGATATCGTCAAACTATAAAATTGTCATTAAAGCACCCTGGTGAAAAAAACAACAAAGATTTCTATTGTTTCCTATTGTTAATTGGAACGTTGTTTTCTATTGGTATCAATAGAACATTTCTATTGGTTTTATTGGTTTCCACTGTTTTCTATGATTTTATATTGTTTTCTATTGTTCAGTCAATACAGCTAAACCATAGAAGTCAATAGAAATCAATACAGGAACTATAGAAAACAATTAAAATCAATAGTGTCCAAATAACAATAGAAACCAATAGAAATCTCTATTGGTTTCTATTGTTCAGTCAATACAGCTAAACCATAGAAGTCAACACAGGAACTATAAAAAACAATTAAAATCAATAAAGCGTCCAAATAGCAATAGAAACCAATAGAAATCTCTATTGGTTTCTATTGTTTTTTTCACCAGGGCAAGTTTAATTTAGCCTCTAGACTTCTGATTTCCGAGCTTTATATAAACACGCTACAAATCACAATTAACCATTAAACGATACGCTTATTAACATAATAGCAATAAAATAGGTTTTTGTCAGCCTTTTAATTCTAATTAAAACTAATCTCTATATTGAAGCTTTGATCTCACATAAAGGTTAACTCAGATTAATTTCATCATCGACTGAAAAAGGAAATTGAATTTTAATAAACTTTCAATTAAGGGAAATGGGTTGAACCAAACTCGCTTTCGTGCAAATAGCAAATAAAACAGACTGTAGTCTTTGAAATCAGCGATTCCCATCTGTAGTTAATCTTAATTTGGTCAGCCATTGAAAAGTAGCCTATTGTCTGACTAAATACAATCCTGCTCGACTTGCGTGCCCAACTAATGCGAGTCTGCCCTTTGAAATGAAAGGTAAGAGTCCTAGGAGTTTCTTGTGCTCAATCTAATCAGTATTGAGGATGCGAGGAGAAAAGGAATGAGTGGGATTCAGCAGGAATACCAATGGGACATTTTTTTTCTTCAATACTGTCGATTGGCCCACTTTCTAAGAATTGTTGAAATAAACCAGCCCAGACGCAACAATTTAAGGCACAGCGAATGAGAATGCTTTTGGTAAGAAAAATGATTTCACGAAAATCCAGGCTAGAAATCTACACACACGCACACATGTCAACAAATACAAATAAAAACCACAATGCAATCGGCCCCACGATATTACGGATAATCTAGACCTACAAAATAAATATTCCACACACGTATTTCTATAATGCCATTAATAAATGTAATGTCGATGCCAGAGTTGCGTCATTCCCTTTCATAAAATATATACTGCATAGCAGTGTTGGGCATGTAATTGAGTACATTGAATGAATATGAGTAACGAGTAAAAGAATACTTAGTAAACAGAGTAATTGGAAGCACCAAATGTAGTCAATTGGTATGAATACAAATGTACTTGAAACGTATGAGTATACAATGCAATCGATTACAAAAATGTACTCACAATGGGTGATTACAAACGTCCTTGAGTAATAACGTAATCTGAAATTATGAGTACCAATGTAATAGAGTATGAATAGAAATACTTTAAGCCAATAATTGAGTACTTTGAATACATTTGAATAACGAGAATGTGTAACTTTACACGAAGGTAATCCTATGGGTCATACCTAGACATGTATGGGTCTAATTTCGTGAATGATTGGTCAAGATTGGCATGTAGTCCAGTTTACACCATTTATGTCATGTAGGGAGACCGGGGCACAGTGGTACAACGTCTTTAAAAAATCAGGTTTTATCAGCAACCTAACGCTTTTGATTTGCAAAGAAGCTGTTCTTGAAAAGTAATTATTCAACTCGCAATAGGATTTTTATTCCAGGTGTTATAAAACAGTAATGCTGCAATATACCATTGACAAGTGTATCGATCCAGTTGTAATTTCAAACTAAAGTTTATGTTAATTAGCCATGTGGTCAGCTGTAAGGATTTATTCAAATCAAATTAGTTGTACGGGGTACAGTGGACCACAGCATTATGGGGTACAGTGGGACATGTCCAAGCATAACCCCAATTAATGTTTTTTTGGAAAATATTTGTATATTTTCTTATTAATCATAACTTTAAAGTAATGTTTTAAAGTAAAAATGGTTCACAATCACAGAAAAAAAAACACATTTGGACAAGCAAGCAGTGAAAATATAAAAGCTGCTGTAGTAATTATGGTTAATTTTAATCGTTTTTGTAATTTATACTTGGAATTTTAAATTGACGTGCTGAATTAAACACAATTAATCAATGAGGTGTTCTTTTTCTTGTAAGATTTGTCTTAATTTCGCGTGGAAAACTGTACCTCATGCCATGTTGCACTTTGCCCCGGTATTGGGCACAGTGGGACAGTCTTCGCAACCAACTTTGTTTTATAGCAAAATATAACTAGTAGCTCTAGAACGATGACAAAATTTATAATAAAGTAAGGTAAATAAGAAAATTAAAGCAGACCCCACAACCTGAGCGAAAAAATATTTTAATGCGGCTTCAGAAGAAAGCTTGTTGGAATTAATAATTATAGGCATAAAGGCTAGTACATTCAATTCTAGCCCTATTCAAGCAATTAATCAAGAAGAGGATGAAAAACTAAATATTTTTTAAAATGCTACAAGTTAAATATTTTTCCCAAAAATATTTTTCCCTATATATGTTAGTTTTTAGCTTTTATCAGCCGATATTATGATGTGCCAATAGCTAATTTGCATGGAAACCCGCCGATGAATGTTCCAAACAAGGGACGTCAACTATGAAATCCTTTCTCCGAACAGCTTTATCTGAATGTACAGCTTAAAGCAACCCTTTTTTTAAAACATTTGGGCAAACATGCACTGCATCGCCGTAATGCAGAGAAGTGGCCTCCAGAGGCTAAAAAGCAGCTCATTTGAAAGCAACCTTCCTTCCCTCAACTGTCGTTATTTTTGAAGGAAAATTCAACCTCAATTCACTAGTCAGAAGCCGCAAATAAGACCGAGATTTAACTATAAAACTACTCAGGAAAGTATAATCAAACGCCAAAATGGCAGACGTGCAGCTATAATAAACTGTATATATCGCACCTTCTATGTTTAACTTTTTTAAATTACTGAAAATGAATGTTTAAAAATAATGTGAATATAGAACACTATTTTTACCTAAAGCATATTTTTGCATTTAACAATGTGGAAGAAATATTTAAAGGAGATGACGTATTTCAGCAGAGAATAGAATCAGAATAGTATTTGCTACTGGAAACTGATAATGATTCTTTACTTTCTTTAATTTTTTTAGATAAAATGTGCTCAATGTGACTAGATTTACTAGATATTACCCTTTTATCAGATAATAAGCTTAAAAAGAACGTAAATACACAGAACACGATTTTTACCTTACGCAAATTTTTGCATGAAAATGTGCAAAATATAATTTAAAGGAGATATGTACAACAAAACGTTCTTTAACAGAGAATAGCCTACAATAATGATAAAATTTAACAATTTCAGAGTGTTAACTAATAATTGAATCTTTAAAATTTAAATTTCTCACTTGGGACTGATTGAAGTACTTGGTAGTTTCATTATTAGAAAACATATGTGTTCAATGTGACCAGATTTACTAGATACAGAAGAACATGTCTAAATGCTTGGGGCCGGTGAAAAATATGCTATTAGACAGGCTCATTTATATACAGGGGTCCCAAGTCGGGACCGGAGCATTTTATGCTTTTAGAGAGGTTACCATTTACACAGGATGCATTTAGACAGGTTTTACTGTATTACGCGTTTATCAGATAATGATAAACTTAAAAAAGAATGTGAATACAGAACACCATTTTTACCCAAAGCATATTTTTTTGCATTTAAAGATGTTTAAGAAATAGTTAAGGCGGGGCGAAAGCCTATATACCTGGCATGCATTTTTTTTTCAAACACAGATGTGGGCAAAGTAATACAACTATGCACAATAAAAAAATTGTATTATGATCAACCTTCTTAAATGAACCAAATAGATCAATTTTTTTAAAAAAATACCAAGTAGCTTTTTTTTAAAAAAAAAAATGTTTTTTGAAACGTGTGTAGTTCATTATTTTCATTTGAGGGGGCAGCACGTGTCTTACGATTCATCAGTGAAAGCAGAAAAATTCACTTATTTTAGGCTTTTTACTGAAAATATTCAGATAACAGCTTTTCTACATGGTAGTTCATACTCTACTTAATATTAAA
>JAQGBW010003502.1:0-16144 GCA_034698625.1 Julus scanicus | reverse complement strand
TAAATTTACTGTTGGTTCCTCGGGTTAGTTTCTGTTCTTTGAGATTTGGCCCAAATAAGCGGCTGCCCCAATTAACCAAAGGCCCAATTAAGCGGAATCGTCTGTACTTATAAAAAAAAAACCAGTTTAACCCCTGTAGTGTGGCAACACTAAATAAACATAACGACTGGTAGGGATTCACTTACCTAGAAAGAAACAAAAAGACGAAATCAATTAGCAAGGCGCTGATATTTTACTGTTTTAATTATCGAGAAATGTAATGGGACCCTAGTTGAGACCGAACTGCGTCTCAAGTCCCAGATACATACCGCAGCCGCACAGAAAAAAATGCCAAGACAAGCTCAAGACAGCCAAATGCGAGACTCGGCATCTGCGCTAGGGGAAAAGAGATAGTTTGAGCTTCAGTTTTTTTACCAACTGTGGTACCGATTTAAGCATTGTCAATTTTTTTTATAGTAACAGCTTTGTCAAAAATTTCATTCTGTAATTTTCCAGACAGATTTGTTTATCAACACATCTTTTGAAATTTGCTTCATTTCATGGACATTATATACGATGACACGTGTAAAGGGTGTAAATACCGTTGTCACGAAACCTTCACAGTATGCATAAATTTGTCCAAGGTTTCTGGAAATTCGCCACGTAAACATCCTCTAACTCAAAACTGTACTGATCGTGTTGATACTTCTCAGATTGAAGTGTTTTTGAAATGCATATGCACGTAGCTCAGTACGGATAAAATTGCACTGTTGCCAACTGAAGGCTATAAAACTGCTTAATTTGGTGCATTGCTTGTAAAATGATAGCAATCTACAAATATCATGGCTAGTTGATGACCGTTTGCACTTATTCATAACAAACACTGTGAGTCATAAAAAAGTAGAACCCAATAAAAAAAATGCTTCCATTTAAATGAAATTTACCACTTACATAGAACAATAGTGTAGGAACAAAAATGAATTATAAAATGTGGTAAAAATTTTCTCCGGTGACCTTTTACGCAAGCCCGGAGTCTAACGCTCCATTCTTCTTCGGTCCAGAGTTCGGTCGACGAAATCGATTCTACGCCGATCTTGTTCAGTCAAAGTTTTCTTAATTCGTAGTTTCGAGTCCTCGATATTATTAATCGTAGGTTTGTAAGCCTTTTCCCGGAGAACTCCCCAAATTTTGTAGTCCTCCGAATTTGCGTTCGGACCGTTTGGTGGTCAGTGGTTGGGTTTGATGGACTGTGGCATTTCCCGTTGCAGGAGTTTAACCGTTTTAGGAGCACAGCGAGCGGGTGCACTATCTTGTTGAGAAATAAAAAAATCCGAGATTTGTCGCTTGTCCGAAACAAGTTTTTTTTTCCTACACTATTGTTCTGTGTAAGTGCCTAATTTCATGTATATCATAGCATTTTTCACGCAAAGTTGTGATGTTTTTATTGGGTTCTACTTTTTAATGACTCACAATGTAGTAACATATTTGAAAGAAATGGAAACCGTTTGTGTCCTTATCAAGCATTCAGGTCCACATTTGAGCATTTTTTCCGTTGATCCGAATCGCCTCCCGAGCGATTGGCGAAATGTTGCCGAAGCCATGATTCTAGCAACAAAAAGTCATAAGGTTGCTCAAACATCAAGGTAGGCAAACTTTTATTCAATTTGTGTTCCAGAAAACTTGTTTCCTCAACATTGTTTCAGAAAACTTGTTTTGTCAACATTGTTTCAGAAAGCTTGTTTCCTCAAAATTTTTTCATCAAACGTGTTTCCTCAATATTGTTTTAGTAAACTTGTTTTTCAACATTGTTTCAGAAAACTTGCTTTCTCAACATTGTTTCAGAAAACGTGTTTCCTCAATATTGTTCTCGCAAACTTGTTTTTCAACATTGTTTCAGAAAACTTGTTTTTCAACATTGTTTCAGAAAACTTGCTTTTCAACATTTTTTCAACTAATGTGTTTCCTCAGCATTATTTCAGAAAACTTGTTTTCTCAACATTGTTTCCTCATGTGATTTTATGGATGCCAATGTAGTTTTTGGTTTGTAGGATAATAGTTTAGTCGATATTTAACCGGACAAATACAAACAGGACTATTACGGTCTATTACAAGTTCTGTTAGAAGTTGGAACATTTTAAGTTTACTCCTATAGTTATTGTTTTATTGCAAATACAGAACATCCAACATTTTTGCCACACTTGCTTTTTCCATTGATGCAGCTGTTGGAAACATATGCTTTCGAGGTTCTCTACAAATATTGAAATGTATTTTATCATTAAGTGATCATTCACATTTTCAAGTTTGATGTACATGTGGTGACGCTGATATGGATAGTCACGCCTTTTTTGTAACAATCATACACGTCATACACCATCTTGATGGTGATAGAACTATCAACCAGTGTTGGGTAGTAATTGAGTACATTGAATGAATTTGAGTAAAGAGTAACAGTAAAAAAAAGAGTAATGTACACATTCGATTTCATACTCGGATGTACTGTTCTTTTTCACTCTTTAATTATTAAAATTTTGATAATGTCTAATAGGGTTTATTGTGTACTCACATTCCTTAAGATTTTAAATTTTTTTAATTACTTCTGCTTGTAATAAAACCAACGGTGTTTAAAATAAATTGTTCCCAAAACGATACTTTCGCAATCCGCCATACTCGTAGTCAGTACTCGTTTACATGAGTAAAAATCGCTCGAGTCTGACTACGATACAACTTTTACTACGGAGTACGATTCAACATGTATTCGTAATCAGTACTTCTGCACATGAGTACATATTTACCCAAGTTTGATTACTCATTTCATACGACTTCCGATTACACATACTCTACTAGTACTATCAGTACTCTTGCTCAGGAGTACAACTGAGCTAGGTGTGGTTACGGTAACGCTATCGGTCTTTCATTCGGGAGACCTAGGTTTAATTCCCGGGTTAGCCTACCACGACTGTGGTTTTCGCAGTTTTACGCAGTTGTTTCCAGGCAAGTGCCATGATAGTTCCTCTAAGAATCGGCCGCGACTGCGCTCCTTCCTCCCTTCATATTTTTAAAATATTACCAAACAATCCAAAAATACTAAAGCGGCGTCTCCACTGCATTGAACATTGGACAAAAATGTTTTTGAACTTAGTATGTAGAAACATGTGTGCCTACCATCATGTGTGCGCAAACTTATGACGCATTTTTGGTCCAAAAACAATGTTATGCAACATTTTTCCGATCTCTCGTGAGGCGGTCCGGATCAAAGGGGAAAATGTTGCAAGTTACTGCGCATGTTCAGCCAAAACACGTGATCCACCACGTGACTCATCGCAGTCTTTCGTAGAAGCGCCGTTAACTGGATGATCAACAAACTCAAGTTTGTTGATGGATTCTTGAACATTTTGATGGAGACAGGTCAGCATTCTTCAACATGTTCAAGAATACAATGTTTCCGGTTTCTCTTGAATGTATGTATATGTATGTTGTGTGAATGCGTAATGTTCAATGCAGTGGAGACAGGTGGGCCAAGTTCCACAATTCACGTGCTCTTACTCATGAGTACAATTTTCCCAAGTCAAAACCAACAGTTGGGTAGGTAAGTGGTTCTAACCAAACTGTTAACTGGTCCAGGAGCAACAAAAGGATTTTAAATTTGATATTAATGTTTTGGGGGTAGCCAAATGTTGTGAGGGTAGAGAAGGGAGGGAGAGGGGTAAGTTAGACATGGAGGCTAAATAGCAGTTAGAGCAGCGATATCAATAACATCCTCCTTAGTGTACACTGGCACCAGTGTCTCCTTAAATAGGGGACGAAGGTCGTATCTAGGGGACTTGGAAGCCTTCACAATTTGCCACTTTGGTGCTCTTTGGAAGCTTAATTTTATAAAATCCCGTTACCTTATGGGGCGCCACATGGACTCGCCTAGCAGTAATCACGTACATATTCGCCTTTTCTGATTCCAGGGGTCATTAACAGAGTAACAGTACAGCTGACTTCAGTTGGCTCCCTGAATTAATCGATGATGTAACTCGGGTGCTGAGACACCTTTTCTTTTGTTTAAAATCTTTCGTTAAGCCAGTCAAGGCCGTTTATATAAAGGGGATCTTGGGGGATCCCCCGAAATCCAGGAAAATTTATAAATTTCAAACCGAATCTGCAAAATATAAAAATGGAAATGCACTTTGGCATTCTGTTTTAGAAATGCAATTTTTCTGCGCTAAAACTTCGAGTTTTCTGTTTTTAAGTGCACTTTTTCCACGTTAAGTGTAATTTTTCTGTTTTAGAAATGCATTTTTTTTGTGCTAAACGTGCGAGTTTTTTGTTTTAGAAATGTAATATTTCTGCTTTAAAAGTACAATTTTTCTGATTTAAATATGCATTTTTTCTGCATTAAAAGCACAATTTTTCTGTCTTATAAATGCAATTATTCTGAGTTAAAAGTGCGAGTTTTATGTTTTAGAAATTTAATATTTCTGGCTTAAAAGTATGACTTTTCTGTTTTAGAAATGCAATTATTCCATGCTAAATTTCTAGTTTTATGCTTTAGAAATGCTATTATTCTGCACTAAAAGTGCGATTTTTCTGTTTTAGAAATGCAATTATTTTGTATTAAAAGTACAAATTTTCTGTTTTAGAAATGAAATTATTTTGCATAAAAATTTTGATTTTTCTGTTTTAGAAACGCATTTATTCCACGTAAAGTGGCACTTTTGTGTTTTAGAAATGCAATTTTTCTGCGTTAAAATTACAATTTTTTTATTTTAGAAATGCCAATATTTCTGCGTTCAAGTTGCAGTTTTTTGGTTTTATAAATGCAACTATTTCGCATTAAAAGAACTTTTTTTAAGGTAAAATTATGATTTTCAAGTTAAAAATCCATTTTTTTGCATTTAACATTAAAATGCAGTTTTTATTTCACCTTGGCCAATTCTCGGCTCTCTCGGGCTCTTATAATACTTGGGATCCTAAATATATGGCCAAAATAGTCCACCCTAAGATTTGGACCCTATCCCCTCCCCAAAGTGTGATGACCTTGTTAAGCCTCGATGTTATTTAACATTTTGCTGGTTTTAATCTGAAGTTCTGAACCCTCCTAAGTTGAGTTTTTTTAAGGGGCGTCTTGGCCCAAAATCATGGCCATTGATTGTCGGGATTCAATTCCAAGGTTGTTTACCACCTATTGCGAGGGTTGGTGTAGTTTGAACAACAAAAACAGCTTTGTTTTATTACCAGGTTACTGTTTATTATTATTATTTTTTTTTGGCCACTATTTTTTCATTGTTCTTACTAACCATTTATTTTTGTTTACTTTGGACTGGCATTTTTGGGCAACACCTCAAATTAAGCGTCAATTTTTTGACATCCGATGATCAGTTAAGGAAGTTGCTTGGGAACAAAAATTTCCCAAATATTGACGATTTGACACACGTTTTTGCTTTGTGATTTCATTGTATCGTCCTTAAAAAATACGCGTTAACCTCATTAAGTTAATCGCTATGTGCGTGGAGATTTTGATGCCACTTATTAACAGTTTGTGCCATCTGGTGCCCACTTAATGAAACTGTGTCAGTTTCGTGGAAAGTCTTTCATTTAAACTCCACCATCTCAGAAATGTTGGCTTAGGACACAAGGCTGTATATATGAAGACATTAAGAGGGGAAGGTGGATATTGGGGATAAATCCACCCACGAAATCCAAGAAATTTTACAAATTTCAAATCGAATCGGCGAAATATTACAGGGGAGTTGCACATTTTTGTTGTTGTTTATGTCGTAAATTATTCATTTTAACACTTACTATTCTTGCCCCCAAATTTAGAAACAAGGATAAGATCTTTTTTTTTTGCATTAAAAAGGCAATTTTGTGCATTATAAGTGCGATTTTTTGGGGGGGTTAAAGGACACGTTTTTTAAGTAAAATTACAATTTTTCTGGTAAACTTTCAATTTGTCTGGTAAAACGTTATTTTTCTAGTGAAAGCTAAATTTTTCTGGTAAAAACGCTATTTTTCTCGTAGAAGCGTAATTTTTCTGGTAAAAACTCAATTTGTCTGGTAGAAACTCAATTTTTATGGTAAAACGTAATTTTCTGGTAAAAACGCAATTTTTCAGGTAGAATTGTAATTTTTCAGGTAAAAACGCTACGTTTCTGGTAAAAACTCAATTAAAAATTCAATTTGTCTGGTTAAAACGCTGTTTTTCTGGTAGAAACTCAATTTTTCTGATAAAAACTCGATTTTTCTGAAAAAAACTCGATTTTTCTGATAAAAACTCGATTTGTCTGGTAGAAACTCAGTTTGTCTGGTGAAAACGCGATTTTTCTGGTAATAATCCAAAAATAAGCCAAAAATGTCAAATCCAAGATTCTGGACCTTTATGGACCGCTGAATGTCATACAATTGATACAAATCAAATAAAAGATTGGTTGTTTCTTATTTACATACTCGTATAGTGTACATTAGTTACCTCACTTGTATACATGTTTATAATCTAATTATTTCAAGATTATTACTAATCACATCATATGATTAAGATGCATAACTTCCAACAGTTGTTAAGTGAAACCAGTTAAGATAATAAAGTCATTATGTCAAGTTATAAGTCATAACTGGTTAATTATGATCATGAAAATATATTTCACATCGGTTATCTACTTTAAAAATGTCTGATAAAGTTGGATTTTAAAAATGTCTGAAGTAGCACATTTAATAACACCGGAAATTGTTAAATTTCAGGAAAATCCGATTTGTCGACGTTCAATTTTTTTATGATTCAAAAGTTATTCAGCAAAGTTCGATTTCGATTTTGTAATCATCAGACTTTGCTAAGCATTTGATCTCTTAGCATCGACATCAAAATGGTTGAATTTTCTCAAACTATGTGCAAATATGGTTTTCCAATTCCAAACATCTAGTTGCATTTAATGAGTAATTTTTCTTGCAATTGTAGAGAAAAACTAGTTCAGTATCTGTGTACATTGTGTCATCGTTTTAGAGCTACTAGATTGTTTTTTTTTTTGCTATAAAAGATTAAAGTTGGTTGCGCAGACTGTCCCACTGTGCCCCGGTATAGGGCACAAATTTTACAAGAAAAAGAACACCACATTGATTGTGTTTAATTCAGCACGTCAATTTAAAATTCCAAGTATAAATTACAAAAAACGATTAAATTAATCGTAATTACAGCAGCTTTCATATTTTCACTGCTTACTCGTCCAAATGTGTTTTTTTCTGTGACTGTGAACCATTTTTACTTTAAAACATAAATTTAAACATGGTTTTTAGTTTTTAAAGTTATGATTAATGATAAAATATACAATATTTTCCAAAAACATTAATTGGGGTATGCCACTGTACCCCATAATGTTGTGGTCCACTGTACCCCGTATTTCCAATTTGATTTGTATAAGGCCTTACAGCTGACCACATGGCTAATTAACATAAACTTTAGTTTGAAATTATAGCTGGATATATACACTCGACAATGGTATATTGCAGCATTACTAATGTTTTATAATTACACCTAGAATAAAAATCCAGTTGCGAGTTGAATAATTACTTTTCAAGAACAATAACTTTTGACTGCAGATATTTTCTTCCATACTTGTGTCAGATCGCAGAAATTTTGGTTAATGAAAGAGTGCTGCATACAGCTTCTTTGCAAATCAAAAGCATTGGGTTGCTGATAAAACCTGATTTTATAAAGACGTTGTATACCACTGTGCCCCGGTCTCCCCTATATATAGCATGTGACTGAAATTCGTCCGAGTTATAATACAAAGTTGTGATTACCATCTTCCTCGCTACATTGTGGACTCCATGATAAGCAAATTTAGATAATTTGCTAGCTCAATTCACATCTTCACTGTTTTCCATAAACCGTTTACTGCATATATTTAACCGCATGCAGTTGGCAAGCCGGACATATATAATTGGGAAGGTAAAAACTCAGTTGGCCTGCATCATATACGTTCACAGAGTCCACCCACAGATGTATGCATTTCAGACCTTGCACATGTACGAAACAACATGGTGGTGCGACCAGGTTCGTAGCACTTATTATTTCCGCAGTGTATCGGTCCGCCCTTAATTTTAATAAATATTGTCTAGCGTTCCCATCATATATAGCCTAGGTCTAGGAAGGCGTATTTAATTAGCATTTGAATGGAGAACTGGAATAATTCTGGGAGGTTTTTTTTCCTCCAAATCACCGTGCTTTCAAGGCTTAACTCTGGCATTTTCGTCGGAGGCCTAAGTGTGTTTTCCCACCCACTCCCCTCTTCTTGTTATATTTTACAATGCTTCCTTCCTCCCCCTCCAGGATCCCCAGTTTTTTTCACTTATTATTTATTATGACTAATATACGGCGGACATTTATTAAAATGTGGTGCTTCTTCCTCGGCCGGCATGTTGTGGGAAGAACCGATCTTGAAAGGCACAAAAGGGTTCATTGTTCCAACACCTGACCAACAGATTTGTACGAAATTTTTCAAATAAGATTTTCATGCATGCTTGTTTGGCCACCCATCGTAAATACCTGTTACATATCCCCGCATTCTTGTACATTGATGATGGAAGTGGTTGTTTTATGTTTCCTCATTAATCCAAGGTTAATGTATTGGTTTTTTTCTTCTGTATTTTAGTAACGCATAATTACATTTACCATAATGACCAATTATGAAAAATTCGCATTATGTTTTACTTTTTTTTCTTTGAAAATTAACCATTAGTAAATGTACTAATTAACGAATCAGACAAAAGATCCAAATTTAGTTACTTTTTTGGAATCATACTTCACACTAACAACATAAAGACAATTGGTCAAGTTATAGAAAATACATTTTTGCAAACTTTCCAGTATTTCGGAGTAAAAATGCAAATTTTCAATATTTCTTTTAGTTTACTATGTGCTTTTGAATAGGAGCAATAGGTAATATAGTTACAAAATGTGGAATAGGTTCTTTGAGGCTAATTTTTAAACATAAAAAGGGCGGTCAAAAAGTCTTGCATATTCGTTTATTATTCGAAAACCAAATGTCGTACACAAAAACTGAAATAGCCATTTTAAAGAGCAGGAAATTTTGGTTTTAGGTCACTACATGGCACCACAAATAATGCAGAATTTCGAACAAACTATTAAAAACAAAATGGCGCCTCACTTGAAAGCGTTCATGCGAGAGGAACAGCGAAGTGTTATTCGTTTTTAGTGTTGAAAGGCTTGAAACCGAGTGAAATTTATAGTGAAATGTTAGGATTTTTTGGTGACAAACTTGTTTCACGAAGTACGGCACAGAGGTGGTGTTTTAACTTAAAGAAAGGACGCGAGACTAACTGACAAAAAGTGAAGTATTCGTCCGAAAATGTCGATTTAAGGCAATAATCTGCGAAGCCAACCTAACGCATTTTACGAGAGGGGTTTAAACAATCTCATCACAAGTTTGGGATAAACGTGTTAACAAACCCTGGTCTTACATTAAAAAATAGAAAATTTCCTGCTCTTTAAAATGGCTATTAGTTTTTTTGTACGACATCTGGTTTTTGAATAATAAGCGAATATGCAATACATTTTGACCGCCCCTCGTATTTTAAATGTTGACTCTTGTATTAAAAAAAATGTATTTTGGACAGCAGTCATTTATTGATTTTATTTGCTTTTAAACATGTAGGTAGTGAGGTTAAGCAAAGGTAAACTGAAAATTCAAATTGTATTTGGGTCAATATAGCACCCATTTCAAAACCCAAATTCAATCGACTGTTTTTGGTAGATACCCATATTCAAAACAAACGCCCTGCTCTAAAAAAATAAGAAGAACCATGTATGGTCGCCTTGTCATGTGTGTTATCGTGTCAGGAATAATGACCACCACAAATGTGGAAAAATCTAGAATACACGAGTGCCTGTTTTGTCTATATACATATATGTTATTAATTTTTAGTTTTCAAATTGGTTATAACCATTATGTTTGGCGATTTTATATGTATATGACGAAGTTTGAAAATGGGGTTTTAAATATGGAGACACAATTTCAGTTTTCGTCAAAAATCTGTAACTAGCATAACACTTTGAACAACACCAAAAAATATTTCGTCGAATTTTGACTGCTTTTAGAATTCCTTCAAGGAAGTTTTGAATTTCTGCCTTGCATGATAGGACTTCCTGCAGATGATGGAAAGCAAAAATCGAAATGAGGATAAATATGAGAGTTTTTCAAGATGGTATCTGATGTCTCGTATAATCAGGGTGTTACCGACCCAGTAGGGGTCAAGTGGGCCGGGCAGCACCCCCTCAAAACAGCAAGGGACAATGACCCAGAAGCCTGGGGGAGGAGAATTTAAAACAATGGATTTAAATCGATATTGGCCCACTCTTTGGGCGATATTGCACGCCCAATTAATGCGTGAAACTTGTATAATTTAGATCAGCAGAAGACGTCACGATGCACGAATGAACAAGCATTTGCAAGTTGCCCAATTCAACTTTTATACGATAACAATCAAATTGCTTTTTCAAATAGCTCTGCGAAATTACTCTTTTAGTGTGTTTCAAACAAGTTCAAATACACAATAAAATCCTGATCAATAGAAAACTTGTTTCATGGTCAATAGATTGTGTTTCATTGTAACAAAATTCCGGCGTTAATATCACAATAGATCAATGCCGCATTGAAGAGAAAAGAGGATTGGCACAAGTTGAGGCTTTTCATAGCTTTTTAGCAATAGAATGTGACGTCACAACCCATCTGCTTCCATATATTATTGTAAGATTGAAAATAAATTAATTTTCGTACAGTATTGGATCAAATAATAATAAACACTTTGCATAAAATGCTCATTAGATCAGTGTTTTCAAAGGCTCAAATGTTTCCACTGCAGTCAACATTCAACATTCAACATTCAACATGCAAACACTCGAGACAAACCTGAAACAATGTATTTCGTCAACATGTTGATGAATGCTGACCTGTCTCCATCAAAAAGTTGACAGAATCAGTCAACGAACGCGTCCAGTTTATGGCGCTTTTACCAAGGATGTTTGTACTTTTGGATGATGAAATAACTTCCAAATGAAATTAAACGATAAGTTACACCTGAAGTATTTATTTTAAACAGCAACAAGTTATGAGAAACTGAACTTGACAAGAATTCCAATTATCAAAACACATTCCAACATTAGAACAATAACATTCTAAATAAGCACGAGGTTA
The DNA here is from genome assembly GCA_034698625.1 of Julus scanicus. Classification (NCBI taxonomy): domain Eukaryota; kingdom Metazoa; phylum Arthropoda; class Diplopoda; order Julida; family Julidae; genus Julus; species Julus scanicus. The sequence continues at coordinate 4,973 of JAQGBW010003502.1, read as the reverse complement.
AGAACTGCATGTGCATGAGATTTAGAACAGCATGTTCACATACACGTGGCTGTGACGCAAAATACCTATATGGCTGAGCATGCGCAGTAAAGTGGTAACATTTTTTCCCATTGATCTAGACCGCCTCCCGAGCGATCAGAAAACTGTTGACGAAACCATGGTATGGCAACAAAAAAACGTCATAAGTTTACTCAAACATCACGGTAGGCAAACTTTGTTTTCAAAATTTGTTTCAGCAAACCATGTTGATCAACATTGTTGCCGTATGTTGACTGCAGTGGAGACGCGGCTTTAGAAGGTAAAGATAGCCTCTTAATTTATATATAGCGACACCTAGTGGTTCATTTAGGCTATGTGCAAGTTTCATCACAATTATATCAGAACAACCTTTAAGATTTTAGTTTTGAGTGAAAGCCAGGGGGAAAAGAAACTTAAAAGGTTATGGGTGTGTTTTTTGTTTTCTTGTTTTATATAAAAATATGTTAATCTTGGCAAGCACACCTATAATTTCAAGTGTAGTTAGTAATTGAAATTATAGTCTGTGGACAATTTAGTATTACAATAGTAGTCTTATTCATTTAGTTTGTTTATGATTTCGAAATATGAAAATTAATTGGAGACCTTGTCGAAATTTGTAATAAAAATAACATGACGCACCAGTTGGCGCTATATTACCGTAGCAAATACTTTTTGTTTGTTTGTATTAATATTTATTATTGAATGGGAGGGAACTTGGGAGGTGGAATGGGAATAAATGGAAGGATATATGATTATTATTTTTTTATATATTTAAATAAATAAACACGGTTGCTGAATTATTGCAAACGTTCAACTCTTATCCGGGTCAATATAAATCCGTTTCCATTTTTTTATTCCTCTGGCCCATTTATTTTTTGATATAAAACATTGAATTTTATTTTCGCGGAGGCGCATTCAACCGTGTCTGAATTTTATTAGGTTAATACGTGATTAATCCGAGTAAATTAGAATGTTAATTGACACAAAGGTATACAAGTATACCATTATTTGTTTTTTCTCATAATTCTCAAATCCTGCAGTTCACGCCTGAATTTCCTCTTCCTTGTAGAAAATGTGTTTTTCCTCACCATAAAATGGTTTGAGGTTAAGCTTAATGATTGATAATAATAAGCCGCTTAATTTCGTAAAATATTAGCGAATTTTTCGGGCACGAAATATGGGTCAAGTAAATATGTTATGAGAATTACTGATAATTTTTACACTTCTCACCAACTGTTCACGCCCAATGCAATAGATTTTTATACCTGTTAAATTAGATTAGAGATTAATGATTTTAATCATAGATATAGTATTTGTTGCACTCTTTTCTAAATCGCCTGTTAACAAATTGGGAATTAAACAAAAATCTTCCGAAACAATTTTGCATTACATAAACAATTTGTTAATTAAGCCCACGTATTTTTTTAAAAAAATAATAAAAAAATACTGATTATATTTATCAATAATACGTGCACCCGGATATTCAACGACATGTTAATCTTTATCTATGCAATTAAGTAATTTTTTTAAAAAAATAGTTTAAGTTTAATTACCAGAAATGTTTTAAAGTGAAATTTGTACAGGGTGTCACATATATTATTACAGGTCACTTGGTCACATTTTTCACTAATCGGTGACAGTTGATGACAGTTTGTGTTAATGGTTGACGAAGATATTCTCAAACAATCGTTATCTTAATTACACCTAGCAATTAATTATAAGTATCGAGTAGGTGACCACAATTAACGGGACGGTGCATCCCAGACGTGTGCAATAACGGTCATTGAATGCATTGTGGGAAAAATAATGCTTAATTACGTTGGTTGTATCAGATGAACAAGAGTGAGTGCTGCTTTTAATTGCTAAAAATTTGGTAAGGGTATTGCACCCCTGTTTGAAACTAGGCCTTCTATTTTTCCTAATTAAAGCAGTCTTAATTCTCAGTCTTCTGTATACTGAAAGTAAGCCTGCCTACCATAAAGTAAAATCGAGATCAATAACACGATTTAATGATTTGGGAATCGAGGAAATCTTATAACAATCGGGTTCATAAACACGTAATTGGATTAATTCGATTAGACCCAACCCGTAGTAATCCGGAAGCAATTGTTGTTGAGGGTGGCGTTTGGTATCTAATTCAATTTCTGAAGATTAACTACTTTTTAATGTTACTTTTTTTTAACGTCAAAATGTAGGTATAGACAACACTGATCCAAGTTTCTTTAGTGATGACGTTAACCAATTTGCATCCAAATGTTTTATTCATTTAAGAGCGGTTCATCATAAAAATGATGTACGGAATATTTTTTCAAATTTTCAAATCAATTTTAAATGTCTTCAGCTTCAAAAAAGTAAAACCGTTTTTCACAAAAGCTCAGAAACCTCTTGTAGTATATTTGGATATCGATGGAGCGTTTAAAAAGAAATAATATATTCATTAATTGCACTATAATTAACTACATCTGAAACTGGAATTTTAGACAAATTTTCCCAATTTCGGATGACAAAGGGCGGAAACCATTTAAGGTGGTATAAAGTGTAAGCACACAATTTCTTTATCTTTTTAACTCTTTCTTTTGGGGAAAAATTAGAACCGTGAGATTGATATTTTTTAATTATCCCAAAAAATTCGTTGTCCTATATTTCATCATTTTTAGAACGACAAGAGAAAACATACTCTCCCAAACTTCTTTTAAAGCTACAATTAAACTGTTTCCTGTCCTTACAGTTGACTATTTTTTCGACAGCTTCCATTTTACGAATTTAAAATTTCAAACTATTCAGGTTTATAATAATGATTGTTAATGATGACTAAATTGCCTACTCGGTGCAAGACAGCTGTCAACTGCAATCAAAGAAGTTAATTGTATATTCACACTTTCAGTCATTCGAGGATTTTTTAACAATGAATTTTAAGTTATCCTTCTTTTATAACAGACATAAACATGTACAGTGTGTGTGTACCAGAAATGGTGTATATTGTGTAACGTCAACCACATAAATGCACAAAGACAAAACGACTGTTTCTCAAGCTGGTTGTTGTCCCAAGAAAAACATATAATCGTTTGAAATGTGGAATGTTAATTATGTGAAAATCCAATGACGCAAGATGGGAATTTTTGATCGCGCATAACATTAGCATCCGTATAATGTTTCTGATGCAATAATGAAAAATTGCTATTCAAATTGAGTCAACTCATGATTTTTCATTTTCCATTGAGGGAATCACTCAGCATGATGTGCATCAATCTTTGAAGCCTCATATTCTTTACTCAAATAAGAAGTGTTTGTCAGCTCAATAATACGTTTCTTAACTCATCAAATTGTATTCTGACGTTATTGAATTTTGATATTGATGTCAAAATTACTAACAGTCATTGCGTAATTTAAAAAATGGGCGCTGGTTTTTCTTCTTTTGTAATAGAATGATGGGTTATAATTTGGAAGGAGAAACCTAGTAGATTTGATGACCAATTTATAAGAATTGTACTGCCATTTTAAACCACGTTATAAACGTGAGGTTTTTAAACTTAGCTAATTAGACGTGAATTGGATTTTTAAATACTTTTAGATGATACAGGGGGCACTGTCCGTGATAAAAAGATTCACTGCCAAGTATTGCATATTCTATATTATTAAACAGTTATGATTTCCATTCTAGATAAGCATAATAAGGGATAATTATACCCCAGCAATAATCTACATATAGTAACTACCAAAATTATCATTTCTCTCGATGCAAAATCGAGGGCAATGCAATGGGTCAAGTATGCTGATTAATCAGTGAGGGTAGCATAGTCATTGACTGACCATTTTGCTTTTGATCTTCCAACATTTGAATTTCCACCCCTGTTGCATTATAAACTTGCATAATGCAGGTATAAAATTTAAATTTCATTTCTGCCATGGTGTGAAGCCGTTTTTGTCGCAATTTCGACCCACATAAGTCAGTTACTGTCATACTACTGAAAACGTAGGAGGTTATGACTCCACGTGGATTCAGGGATTGGCTTCAAGATTTTGAAATTAAGTTCATATTGAATTCCACTGCATTTTAATTAAATAGCACGATTAAACCGATATTAAAAAAAAAATGAAACAACTAGTTCAGCTTAAATAATTCCTTCAAAGTTTTATAGCTTTTTATGTACATATACCGGCAGGTAATATTTATTTCTTATTCGCGGCAGACCATTTCCTTTTAAGATTAGTGGATCTCCAGGTTCAACTTTACGAGTGATTTTTTTTTACATAATGTAGTTTTTTTTTCTACTCAAGTCCACGTTTTCGAGGGTAAACTTGAGGTCAATGCTTGGGTGGTTTACATTTTTACTTATGTGCATTTGCGCACATTTTCAAAGTTAAACGACCAATTTGCAGGTGGGTACTCTAATGCACGTTTATATATTTTAAAAGTTAAATTGTGCTATGAATTTTGCAGCAAGTTTTGTAATTAGGAAAAATATTTTATATGCCTTAATTACATCGTGTAAATAGTTGTTTCCTAGTGCTCTTATCATTTTTTTTATTTTTTTTTTCATTTTCTTTTATTGTTATAACTATTATGATATCAACAAAAACTAAAATCTTACGTGTGTAGTTAAAGTAATTGAAATCTAAGCGACATATTTGAACCAACATTTAGACAGGTTTAGCCTAAACATACCATAACTTGGCATTTAATGAGGTAAATTACTAGTGTCGTATCAAAATGACTTCAATACAAGAATGTTATCTTCAGCCTATAATGTTAAAAAAAACAATGACGTGATACGTATACAATGTTGTGTTTGGTGTTCCTAACATTTAATTACAGTGGATTTGTTTAATATAAAGGTGCGTATCCACCAAAAGAAACATTAGAGAAACAAAACATAAACAACAAACATACACATACAAACATTGATGTGTCCAGAAGTGTTTGCGAACATGTGTGGAAAACCTCCGTTTTTCCC
>JAQGBW010003501.1:0-16147 GCA_034698625.1 Julus scanicus | reverse complement strand
CCCAATAGGGGACAACTCCGAATAATGGACAAAACTTGTGGTCCCGTGACTGTCCGCTTTTCGGAGGAACCACTGTATTAACTTTATGTCTTGTACGATGAAAATACGAAAGGGGTGTACAAAATAATGGAAACACTAGTTACAGTTAAACCACTCTTGATATGATGTTGGACCACCTTTTTAGCCTACAATACCTGGATCGAAAAATAATGCATTTGGGAACGATTCTTCCAAATGTAATCTTGAAATTCGTTCATTTCGCATAATCACCATTTTTTCCTAAATTGTTCAGATATGGGCGCAATTTTTCTCAGTTTTCATACCCATCGTAATTGAATTTCAGGCAACGTAGACAATTATATTATCGCGTTTTATGTAAACACAGCTTTCTTATCGTCATTCTCGCGCAATGGTGCGTATACACACACAACACTCACTGTCGTACCTTCTGTAGGGAGATAAAAACGAGATAAAATAATGCAGGCAACGAAATATCGACTTATTTCGTCTAAAATAACGACGTTTTGCAACGAACGTCGCGAAAGAGTCCTTTTTCAGACACTAGTTTTCATCGACCTTAATACTACTATACTATACCACTCGGAAAAGATGGCGGCCAGAGCCCTGGTCAAATACTACTTCTGCTTCTGGGGAAACTGCCGGTTACCCAATATTCGGTTCACTCCACTAATTCGGTACATGTACTTTAAGATATTTCCTACAACGTCGACACTTTCGTATCACCAAGTTGTCATGGTTACCAGGGCACAATTTTCCAATATTGAAGATTCTTGTTAAAGCTGAAATGGAACATGTATAGATAGCGTTCTACATTCATAACTTCGGAACAAAATAACCGTCGTGATCGTGTGAATCACATTTGGATCCACCGCTATTACCCCACCGGTCTCCCTAATCAAATTATTATTGAAAAAACCATAAAAAATTACCCAATATGCGTACAAAAACAATCAAAATACCAACAGAAACTCAAATCCAAAAACTTTAAAAAAAATATTAAAATGGAACGCTCTCACGTGCGATGGAACAAAACGAAAACCGAACGCAAAATTCGAAAAATGGAACCATACGTTCTATTTATAACTATACGCACTAAAGTAATATTCGCATCCCTAACTTAACTCATTTAAGTTTCTATCCATAACGTTTTGTTAGTAGTATTTCGGAAGTGTTTTTAATCGCGATGCAGCGAGCTCCGTTACAAACGAGAGAATAGATCAGAAAAATTCTCCAGTTCGCGCAAAAAAAAAACTAAAATCAAATATCAGCAGGCGAAAAAAAAAGAAATATTAAAATGGAACGCCCCCACGCGCAATGGAACAAAACCAAAACAGAACCATAAATTCCCAAAAAATGGAACTATATGTTCTATTCACATCTACGCACAAAAGCAAGAATTGCATCTCAAATTGACTCGAGTAAGTTTATACTTCTATGTTTTTGTTTTGAACGTTTTGTTGTTTTTAATTGCGATGGCAGCTAGGCGAGCTCGCTTGCAAAAGGAGAGGAAGAAGTCCAGGCGTTAGCAGTGGATGAAAATCGTTTGAAAAGTCATTATTCATTCTCCTGCATCCGTCCCAACCTGTGTGCCGCAATGGCCGTATATATTAATTCGAGACAATAAATCGCGAAGGGTGGGAACGAACGACGACGCACGTAAAGGCCTACGGGGTTGTGTAATAACAAACGCCGAGAAGAAAGAAAAAGAGGGGAGAAAAATCGATAGAATCGCGGTTCAACCAATGGCACGAAAGGCTGAGCGGACCTGCGCAGACTCCGTACCATCATCCAAGGTCACTTAATTGATGGCGAGGGGGAGAAACATTTGGCGCGCTTTGCATTTATCGATCCCAAACGAGAAAACCAGTTGATCCGATCTACCCAAAACAACTAAGAAAACAGCGAGGGGTTCGCAAAATAATGGAAACTCCCGAGTACGAATGAATCGGAAAATTCAACGTACAATAACGGTTTATGCTATTCAACGAAGGATACAAACGTGGATGTGGAGCTATTCACGTTGTTTTACCCACCTATTAGAAAAAAGCAGTTAAATTACCAAAAAAGAAACCACATCTTTATTATTTAGAATAGTGCAGATCGTCGATTTCTCCATGTTGTACTCCTTGGCAAGATCCAAAACGCGATCACAACTTTCATGATTAGCTATAAATAATTTCCTTTTTTAAATCGACATTGATACGTTTGTGATTCTTCTTAACGCCATATTCACTAAAACTGCACTTTTTTGGTAGCACGCAGGGTTTTGTCCCGTTCGTCAATTGGACTAACGTTCGTAAATCTAAACAACATGTGGTGTTCGTAAATCGAGGTTCCACTGTATATCATTTAGTATGTTTGTGAAGGCATACGAACAAAACCTTAAAGGGTATTAGGAAATACGGATAAGTCCTGCAAAATTTGGGTCCAAATAGCTTCATGAAAGTATAGAAGCAACAAAAACAACAACAAAACTGATTACCAGAAAATCATTAAAACAGAAATAAGTCTATATTTTCAGTCCTTTTTAATTTTTTCCAATCTTTCGTCGTTTGAAATACGCTGAGCCACCCTATTTTTTAATTTGATTTTGCTCTCATTTTTCTAGGCCATATGTAGATGATGTACCATCAGCATAAAAGAGCCAACAGAATGTCGATATAAAACGAAACGAAATTAAGGATCCTGCGAATGTGCACACGGGATCCTGTTATGTTAATGAACGAAAAAGAATCTGCTATTAAAATTCCCTAATAATTAATATCCCCCACTCCACCCCCGTAAGAGTGCACATTCCAAACCAAATGAGGCTTAAAGCTCACAAATGGAGGATATGCCTAATCAAAATTGCCCAACAATCTAGTCTGTACACTTTAAAATGTAATGAAAAACCCACTTCTTATAGCACCCTTTCTCCTTTCCCAAAAAATAATTTTAAAATAAGGGAAGGTGTCGAAATTTGTCCATGGGGCTCATTCTACTTTTCAATAAGGTCGGCGATAATCCATGGGATAATTACGATGAGAGGGGGGAAACATAGTGTAGGAGGTCCCATAACCCATTCGATAAATGGCCAAAAAGTGTCCTTATTGGTCATTTTAGTTATAAAGAAGGACCGAAACACGTAGCATCTTGAATTTCGGCACTCAAAAAGTGTACTTTATTGAAGGTGTGAGTTTGCGTGCTATGAAGTCGTTATTTCGGCATCGACTCTGGGAATATTTTCACCGAAATTATTCGTGGAAAACCGTCTTGCCCCAATGCAGGCGCCTCTCTACGCAAAACAAGGACGGCCAGCCTGAAATCCCCCAAAAAAATGGAGGACAGCAAGCAACTCGCACTAGTAAAAAATTAGTGAACGTTTACCGAATATTCAACGTACAGTATGTAAGTAATATCAATGTTAACTACATTTGATGGCATGTTCTGTAAATATACACATAGGAATCCAGGACAAAAAGCTGAAATTAAATTTTGGACATATTAATAATGTACGGAAGTCCCTGTTTGGGAGTGACCTGGGCCCTATTCCTCAAAAGTATATGAACTTGTACTTGTGGGGGTATGGAGTGATACTTGTACAAAAAGTACGAGTTGTTGTGTTCCACAGATAATAATTGTACAATTGTAATTTGTTAGACCGTACCTTACAAGTTACGAGCAAATATTGTCAGTTTACGAGTGTTCTGTTCCACAAAGGTATTGCTATTAGCAAACTGCTCGTAACTTGTAGTGAATTTGTTATATAGGTAAATGATTACTCGTAAATTAAGTATTAGAAAGCATTTGGAATAGGAATATAACGTTTATAATTGAATAAACATGTGGTCCAGTGACAGCTAGTGAAGATCACTTTATCAGTTTCTGACAAATTGCTGCTAAATTTACCAAAAATTTTGCCCTTTCTAGCTTCAATAGCACGGAGAAGTAGCATTTTATTTTCTCGAGACGCCATTTTCTTTTCACCTTAGACTCGTACTTTTGTGACATCACTCGTACACATTTACTAATAGTTTACAAGTTGCTGAGATTATTGGTGGAATGCCATACTACAAATCCATAATTTATAACTCCTTATATTTGTAACTTGCACCTTTTTGTGGAATAGGGCCCTGACCTAACCCAACATTTGACCTTTACAGGATTCCGCATCTCTCTTTGTGTCTGGATACCATGATTTTTACCAGTACACGTATAGTGCAGTGTTTTTCGACAGATTCAGGCCTAGTTTAGATTATTCATGTATAGATGATGTTCATTGGGCCTAATTGACAATCGGCATCACACAATGGGTTGAAAAGAAGCGTTCGTTAGAAGGTGAAAGGGCACGCGTCAACCACGGTCAATCAACCCTGGCTGACCCGGAAGCTGACTTGCCATTGTTTAGGAAAAAGGAGGGGGGGGGGGGGGATTTGTCGTCCTTTTTTTTATTATTATTTTGTACCTGGAAAAGTCCAGTCGTTCGGCGATACGGGTTGGCACTCATAAAACGTTTTTCTTTCCTAATTACTGGAGTGAGTGAGGCAACCAGCTAGGCTTAACTCGTCAGCAGCAAAAGCCGGTTGGATGACTGCTACAGAAAAACTCGTTCCCCCTAAAACAAAACTCAATTTTCTCGTTCATTTGCATGGAGTGCGTACTCTGTTTTTACCCTCGTCCCCTCGTTAACTCACCCTTCCTGCCCCAGGAGATATTTATCTACCCCTCCTATCAATACCTGCATTGCGAAAACGTTGACATCTCGCTGGAATTACTGTACGTAGGATTGATTACTCGTGACTATAACGGGCACATTTTATTAGGCCCATATATAAATTATGCCCCGTAGATGTATGACAGCATGTGCCGTGCAAAAAAATATATAATTTGACTGGAAACGATCGTTGTATTAACAATTTAACTTTTAATCGACACCGTAATTAAACTCTTCAAAAAACAGAATTTTAAAAATTCGAATATGGAATATTGGAACAGAACGTTTAAATGCGCACGCGCCGAAAGATGGAACGCACGGGCAGCGTTCTATGAGCATTCCATAGGTACTCTAATATCTAGTTTCAAAGAAAACACGTTATTAACATCATACAAATTGCTTTTGTAAATCGTGGCGAAGTCTGGAGTTTGAGGCAATGAAATTATGACGAGTCTAGCCATAAATATGTAAAATACAAGTTTTGAAACTTGAATGTGTTAATCTGTACAACCTTCTAAAAACACGAGTGATTGGTTGAACTCCTCTGCGCATCTAGACACGAAGGACAGACGCGTGAGTAATCTCCTAATTTAAGATTATGATAAGGGGACATTCAAAAATAACGTCCCCGAAATTCTTTCAACAATTCACCCCTTGTCCACATGGTGTCCATTTTAGTCCAGTTCCACCCACCCCCTCCTCCCTCAAACACGTCCTTAAGTTTTGTTAAATTTAGGGTGTCCAGAAAATGTGTTGGAAAATACGAAGGCCCATCCTATAAATTCCCAAGCACCCGAATCGTTACCAATTCTACATTTTTCCAGATTTTTCTGATTATCGGACATTTCCTGACCTCGAAGGGAAATTCCAGCATGAAATTGGTGTTTAGCACTAATTTAAGGCATAATTCCTGACTTTCCCGAGTTTTTAAAAATGTACATTTGGGACTGGGGACATACTTCTTCCGGTGTCCATTTCCTCTTTTCCACTGACTTCTTCAAAACTTGATGAAACAGAAAATCCAAAAACTGAAAAATATTATCATTAGTGAACGTCCATAATAGCCTCTCCCACTCTTTAGGACGTTATTTTTTAAAAATTCTCGATAAGGTAATACTAAAATAACACTACAAAAATTCCAACTTTCTTCTTGTATTTATTCAATTATTAATAAATGTAACATATTTAAAAAGCACTGATTAAAATCAAAAGCAAACCACAATACAGACGACACAAAACTAATACTGAATTATTTCCAAATTTATCTTTTGAAATAGGACTTTAAGTGAAAATTGTAAAAAAACTTAATAATATTTCGGTTCGAGGTGGAAGTAGACAGCTTGACACACAATCACGAGAATTTTTAAAACTCAAATTAATCTTATTTCAGAGCAGTCTGTCAGTCTGTGATCCGGGTATGACATATCCAAATACTCGCTAAACCCAAACAGACAAGCTACACAAATCCCGGATCAGACTAGGACAAAAAAACAAAAAACTGGGTAAGTCCCCTCACTCAGCGGGTGTGACTGAAATAGGCCTAACCCTTCAACGTCTTCAAAACCAGTTTCGAGTTGAACTCAGGCTGAAGTTTGCATCGATTTTAGCCGCCAGGGCTCACCGTTTATCGCTCGATTACCTCAGGAACTTAGCGTGTGATCAAAACGGACTTTTTTCTAGCCCTTCAAACCCCCGGCACCCCAAAAGTCCTAAAAAAGAGGCTTTTTGATTGGTCGAAGGCGAGTGCATTCGCCTGGTAAAAGGGGGGATAAAAAAATTGGCTAAAAAACACGATGAATGTTAAGGAAAAAGTTTCGGTTGGTGGAAATGAATCACCTCGTTCGGGGATTGGCCACTTAAAATTAAGCTGAAAAGGGGGACACAAACGTAAATTACCATCAGAGAGGAGGTAGGGGGGAAAAAACCAGAAACAGGGTTGAAGGGGTGGGGATGAGGGGTGTGTAATCCATCCACAGGCATAATACTTACAGACCCGTCTTGTTTCGTTATGATTTTTATGGTCAAATAGCAAAAAAAAAAAGTTATTTCCAATTACTCACGATTATCTCGGGAATAATTAATATCACGACAAAATTACTCCATTACAAAGATGAACCGTGTGAGAAATTAAAGACTTAAAAAACTTAATTGGATTTTACAAGTTTTAACATATGTAGCACGATTTTGCTGTTAAAATTACAAGGCGTGAAAACGAGGATCGCTTAGCCAATTTCGTGTAAAAACGTTTCAAAAATGGGTTTATATAATAATAACTATGTCCTAACACAGTTTTATTTAAAAGGAATCTGAAAACATTTTCAGCAAAAACATAATATCTTTGGTTTGGCTTCAGTACAGATATTATGTGCAGGAAATACTTTCATAGATTAGTCGCAGAATGACACTGCACGAGCAGTTTTCAAAACCTGGAAGCCACAGACTGGCACCCGGAGCGCATTGGCTCAGTCCAGACATTGCATTCAGAAAGACTTTCATAGACCAGTCGCAGAATGGCACTTGGAGCGCATTAGCTCACAACTTTGGTTTGGCTCCAGTGCAGACAAAGACGTACTGACTAGTCGCAGAATGGCACAGCACGAGCAGTTTTCTATACCAAAAAAACGCAGAATGGCACTGCACGAGCAGTTTTCATCAAAGTCGGAAAGCCACAGACTGACACGCGAAGCCCATTGGCTCACATCTTTGGTTTTGGCTCCAGTACAATCATTACGTTCAAAAAGACTTCCACTCACTAGTCGCAGAATGGCACTACACGTGCAGTTTTCCAAGCCGAAAAGCCACAGACTGGCACGTGGAGTGCATTGGCTCAATCACATCTTTGGTTTGGCTCCAATACAGACATCACGTTCAAAAAGACGTCTACTGACTAGTCGCAGAATGGCACTGCACGAGCATTTTTTCTATACCAAAAAACGCAGAATGGCTCTGCACGAGCAGTTTTTAAAGCCAGAAAGCCACAGACTGGCACACGGAGCACATTTGGCTCCAATACTGACTTTACGTTCAGAAAAATTCCTCTGACTATTCGCAGAATGGCACTGCACGAGCATTTTTTCTATACCAAAAAACGCAGACTGACACACTTGAATTTTATTTTAACTCTCTCTAGTAATAACCAAGCAAATTGCACTTTAAATTATTATTTTTTCAAGACAATTTTATTTTAAAACACTACGATTCGCTCGCAGCGCCCCCTTCGTTCCAGGAAAATTGTAAAAGTGGCTTTTTGATAAAAGGCATAATACCGTATGTCCGTAGGTAAAACGCGGCAGGGGTGGGTATCACCTTGTCAAAAAAGCGAGGAGATGAGGGGAAAAAAGAAAAATGAGGGCTAATGCACAACCAAAAAAAAAAAGTAATTCGTTGTCCACGGCGAAGAGAAACAGGTGTTGCGTATAAAAATGAAAACTGGACGAGTCCAATAAGGAGAGATTGTCCGGACAAGAGGGGTGATCAAAACATGTGGAGAGGGGATAACGTGGGGATTCCCCGCCTCCTTCTTTTTTTACCCCAGATAATTTATAGCAGTTTAATTCGCCAGAAATAAATATTCGACGAAAACGTGAGCGCGGAAGACAAATAAATATGGCAGCCAGACAGTTGGACGAGACTACTACATTATGTAAGATGGCGGAAACGATGTTTATCTTCGGACTCCTCCTCGATAATTAATGGACTTGCCCTGCTCGAAACATTTGGATTTCCTGAAACTCAAATTTCACACCTGTCTCGAGCTCACACTCAATGGAATGACCTAAAATGTCCACGTGGAACGATTAGAAGTGTGACCCGGCTATTATTAGAAGTAAGGAAGGTGTTAATGGAGTTATGGCCTTTATGCTCGTTAACTAAGCTTTTGGGACCCGGTTGTTATTAGAGACAGCCGACATATGGTACTTTTCATCTACAACCAGGTTTAGGTTAGGGGCCATTCAAAAAGAACGTTGGGCAAGTGGACAGAGGGGAACATTTTTCAAGGAATTTCAGGGAAGTCTTTTTTTTTTTTAATGGCCCCTAATTGAAAACTGATTTTTTGGGATTCTCATCCTGGCTGAACACAGATTTCGATTGAATTAATTTCATGTTTAAGCTGGAATCTCATATTTGGCTTTCTTGAGCTCGACTTGGCCATTTTTCTGCGCAGCGGTGGTATGCTTCTGGAACTTGAGACGCAACTCAATCTCAAGCTCGTGCGATTTGAGCAACTGTAGTACGGGACTCAGCTTCATCTCAAGCTTAAACTCAACTTGAGTCTCATTGGCTGTCTTGTCACAGTCTTGAGCTCGTCTTGGCCATTTTTGTGACGCTGTGGTATGCTTCAGGGACTTAAGACAAAGCTCAAGCCTCAAGCTCATGCGATTTGAGCAACTGCGGTACAGGGCTAAGCTTCATCTCAAGCTTAAACTCAACTTGAGTCTCATATTTGGCTGTCTTGTCGAAGTCTTGAGCTCGTCTTGGCCATTTTTCTGCGCAGCTGTCGTATGCCTCTGGGACTTGAGACAAAGTTTAGTCTCAAGTTCATGCGAGTTGAGCAACTGCGGTACGGAAGACAGCTTTATCTCTAACTTAAGTCTCATATTTGGCTGTCTTGTCACAGTGTTGAGCACGTCTTGGCCATTTTTCTGCGCAACTGTGGTATGCTTCTGGGACTTAAGACAAAGCTTAGTCTCAAGCTCATGTTTGATTAACTGTGGTATGGGGCTCAGCTTCATCTCAAGCTTTATCTTGAGTCCTATATTTAGCTGACTTGTCACAGTCTTCAGCATTTTTCAGCGCAACTGTGCTATGCATGTGGGACTTAAGACAAAGCTCAAGCTCATGCGATTTGAGCAACTGTGGTACGGGTGGTAAGCATCCTAAATTCGTTTGAAATTTAATTTGATTTTGAAATGATTTTATTGATTAAGACTCGGGTTTCCAAACATGAACTGAAACATTTGATTTGGCCAATCGTAAAATGCAGCCTGCTCGTTATTGCAACATGATATGAAAAGAGCAGGTTTTTGGTTGCCTTTTTCTCCTCGTTTGGCCTCACTGCCAGGGGTGACGTTGGCCACATGTTGCCTGGATGATATCGTGCTTTTTTGGCCTTGCTCTAACTTACATGCACATCATCCACTTCACTGATGCTGCTGCTGCTTTTAATAGCACTTTAATAAATGCCAGACTTAAGCCGAAATTTCCATTAATAAAATAAACCAGTTGAGGAACATCCATTAGTATCCGGGTGTAAAAATGATGCGCATGTCACAAATAATATTGACATCATATATGACAGTGGCTGGCATTGAGGGCCATTCAAAAAGGACCCCTACTCCTACCCCCCCTGTCCACATATTGTCCATTTCATCCATTTAAGCAAAAATCCCCTTTCATTTACGTCTTTAAGGGCCATTCAAAAAGGACGTCTCCGAAATTCCTTCAAGGGATCAATCGGAAAATGCCCAATGTCCTCATGGTGCCCATTTTATCCATTTTAGATCCAGATTCCTCTCCACCCCCTCATAGACGTTTTTAATTTTTCTGAAAAGTAGGGTGTCCAGAAAATGTGTTAGAAAATACAAACACCCATTCTATAAATTCCCATGCACCCCTCGCTACCAATTCCACGACATTTCCCCAGATTTTTCTGATTAACTGAAATTTCCTGACCTCGAAGGGAAATTCCAGCATAAAATTTGGTGTTTAACACAAATTTAGGCTATAATTTCCGACTTTCCAAAGATTTTAAAAATTCGAGTACATTTGGGACTGGGGACACATGTCTTCCGGTGTCCATTTCCCCTTTCACTGACAAAACTCAAACAGAAAATTTAAAACTGAAAAATACCATCATTAGTGGACATCCATAATGGCTTTACCCCTCCCTCCCCCGGTTTACAAGTCAGCAAATTCCCACCCCCTCTTGAGGACGTTTTTTTTAAACGGCCCCTTAGTGGACGTCCATAATGGCTTTACCCCTCCCTCCCCCGGTCCAAAATTCACTAGACACCCCCACCCCCTCTGAGGACGTCCTTTTTGAACGGTCCCTTAGTAGACGTCCGTAATGGTTTTACCCCTCCCCCTGTCCACATGCCAGCAGATTACCCCCCCCCCCACCCCCCCAGGACGTCTTTTTTAAACGGCCTCTTGGTAGACGTCCATAATGGCTGTACCCCTCCCCCTGTCCACATTCCAGCAGACTATCCCATGTCCCCTCTTGAGGACGTCCTTTTTGAATGGCCCCTTAAGATGGAAACAATAATTTTCAGCTACATATAGGATGTAATCCAAAAAAAAAAACGTTTTCAGTTAGGATGAAAATCCATTCGGTGACCACATCAACTAGAAACGAGTGTCATTTTACGACTCTTGTACGACAACTAACGAACGGTCCCTGTACTAAAATTCTATCATTACGTCTCCGAATTAGGCTTTTGAAAAAGTAGAAAAAGCAGCCAAAAAAAACTTTGAAATAAAACACGAAAACAATCGGTATTCGATCGTTAAACCCGTGCTATTGCGTGCCTGTTTTACGGCAGCCAAAATACAGGCTGGACCAGATAATAAAAATCCCCTCCCACAGAAAAAAAAAAACAAAAAAAAAATGTAGAAGAACTCGTTTCTCACGAAAGAGTCCATCCCCTCGACGATGGGCCCCTTCGTATAATTCAAGCCATGAAGAGAAATAAAAAAAGGGGCCGAATATAGGGGAGGGAGAGAGGGAGGGGAGATTGGCTAAACAATAAACAACGAACAACATTCGGATATGGGGCTAGTCATCGGTTTTACCTGCATTTTATGAGTACGCCCTACAGAGAGCTACTTTTCACGACACGAGGGCGGTTCGGAAATTCCTGAACACTTATAAAAGAGTGAAATTTGCAAATCCATTGCCAATATCTCGATTATCGATCGAGAATGAGACTTTTTGAGGGGAAAATAGTAAATAGAAAAAGAGAAAAAAACACAATGGCAAGAAAATTTGCATAAGGGTTCAACTTGGGATTCGAGAAAAACATCACTTTCCGAAGCTCTTCCATTCATTCTGGAAGGCTAGTTCGGGTATCACAACGCCTAGACCAGTGTTGGGCAGCAATTGAGTGCATGGAATGAATTTGAGTAACGGAGTAAATAAAATAGTAGGGGAGACCAGGGTACAAGTGGTCCACGCGAAATTAAGACACATTTTACGAGAAAAAGAACACCACATCGATTGTGTTTAATTCAGCACGTTAATTTAAAATTCCGAGTATAAATTACAAAAACGATTAAAATTAACCGTAATTACAGCAGCTTTCATATTTTCACCGCTTACTCGTCCAAAGGTGTTTTTTTTTTCTGTGATCGCGAACCATTTTTACTTTAAAACATAAATTTAAACATGGTTTTTATTTAAAGTTATTATTAATGAGAAAATATACAAATATTTTCCAAAAAAAAATTAATCGGGGTATGCTGGGACATGTCCCACTGTACCCCTTAATGTTGCGGTTCACTGTACCCCGTATAACCAATTTGATTTGAATAAGGCCTTACAGCTGACCACGTGGCTAATTACCATAAACTTTAGTTTGAAATTATAGCTGGATATATAATACACTCGTCAATGGTATATCGCAGCATTACTAATGTTTTATAATTACACCTAGAATAAAAATCCAATTGCTAGTTGAATAATTACTGTTAAAAAACTGCAAAACATTTTCTTCTAAACTTGTGTCAGATCGCAGAAATTTCGGTTAATGAAAGAGCGCTGCATACAGCTTCTTCGCAAATCAAAAGCATTGAGTTGCTGATAAAACCTGATTTTATAAAGACGTTGTACCACTGTGCCCCGGTCTCCCCCTACCCTACTTATACTATAGAGTATGATTCCATCGTAATCGGCACTCTTACCCATGAGTACAATGTGCCCAAAACCGCATACGCCACGCACTCCCATCAATTAATTGGTGCACTGTATAAAAAGCATTATCCACGGTCCATTCAATTTCATAATGAACCGAAGCAACCCTTTCTTTCGATACGGATTAAACTTTATGCCAGATCTAATGTGATGCTTATCCAATTCGATAACCCAAGTCAGGAAATTGATTTAATCCGGTTTTTAATCGGACGAAATCCATTCTGTGACTTGGATTAATGTTCATCACAAAGTAGCACTTTGATTCGCAAATTCACATCAAAACCAAGGCCAGGAACGTGAGGGTTTTAGCTCTAGCCAAAACCGTTAAATATGCGCATGCTCGAGGAACTTATTTTCCAGACAACTAAAAACAAGATCCTTATGATGAGTTTGGACTGAAGCTACCCATGTGAAAGTGGTTCTAATTCTAAACATGTGATCATTGTTGAGTTGAACAATGACTAAAAAGTCAAAAACATCACCAAAAAGGGAGTTGAGTAAAAGTTTGGAAAGAGCGTCGAATGATGATCGTAGAAAAGCATATGAAACAGGATGTTAGGTTTATCTTAACGCGTTGCAAATGAACAACAATCGCTAAATGACAAAACGCGAATTAAAGCATGAACTAGGACACATTTGACCAAAACAAAAAGCGAGCATTTTGTATTGTTTCGTCCAATTGCCAACTTCCTTCCGTTCAATTTCGTTCAGGAACCACGTTTGTCAAAAAAGAGCTCGCTAAATAAAAATAACCCATGAGCAGAAAATACACACAAAAAAAGCTGAGAACAAAAACGTCGACGCTGCTAACAAACAAAACAAAAAAAAAAAAAGGGTCGCGACGATGACGTAGTAATACCTTCAATGGCGGTCTCGTTTCTCCCCTCCAACAGAGGTTGGTATCTCCAGGCACGATTAATCCATCGTCTCAATCCCGAATTGACAACATGTTACACACTGCTGTGGTATTTCAAAGTTTAATACAACACTGAAGTAGTAACTAAAGTTATGGTGAAATACGCCTGAGTGAGTTATGGATTCGGGAAGATATGTATAAATGGCGAGGCCATATTGAAATTACGACTACTGCTAACCTTAGTTCTTGTAATACCGTTAGTACTGCATGCCATCCTGATTCCTACATTAATAAATGAATTACGTGACATAAAAAGTGTAACATACCAGGAAAGAATAAGAAACTCGGAAATAAAGCGTTAGGCTTAACAAAAAAAAAAAATTGCATTTAATCGCAATCGAACGTATAGAATGGAATTAAAATTTTAAGAGAACAGCACGTGCGGAAGGATAAAAAAAAAAAATACGTAGGCCTAGAAAACATCTTACAAACTGAAATCTTTTCAAGCTTCACCTTTATCACGGAGCTCTCGAAATGTTCTAGACTCGTTCGCGCGTGTGATTAAAAATTAATAATATAAATTGATTTTCCATAAAATATGATTGTGGTTTAACTTTGAAATTGAACTGGTTTTAATACGGGTTAAATGTGCAGAAGTATACAGAACAGAACCGATATGAATTGGCGATAGAACAATCAAAAAATAAAACTATAGAATTTGATCACGCGCCACATTCTTTTTTTATGGTGGATTCAAAACACGTGCAGAATAGAAATATATACGGAGTCCTAGACATCATTGCAACGCACGTGCAGAATAGAACAATATATACGGAGTCCTAGACAACATTCCAACACGTGCAGGATATATAATAATAATACGGAGGCCTAGACAGCCTCTTACAACCGAAAATGTGTTCAAGCTCCGCCTTTAATACCGAGCACTCGAGATGTCCCAGACTCATTGGCGCGTGGCTCCGGTTAGGGCCATGAAGTTTCACTTCAAGTATTCTCGCTTTTTCTCGCCCGTTTCCTGATTTTTTCGGGTGAGTGCCGCCAATGGTGGAAAACCCCCCTGTTGTATATATACACTAGAAAAGCGTGAAGAAGGCTCGCAGTATGTTACGCATAAAGATAGCCCCTAATCTTGACCACGGTTGTTTACGAACCGAAAAAAAAGGAGCGCAGTAATAATAATAAATAAAACACCTTCGTAAATTCATCCACCCGGAATCTACTCGGCGTTGGTCCACGCCCGCGCCTCTTACCAATGTGGGTCAGGGACTGACTTCACCCGGAAAAATCTACTCATTTTGGCGCGACGACCAAAATACGACCTTACCAAACACTCCTCTCTCGATGGACGGTCAGTCGGGAGAGGGTGGACAGGACAACATTCTACAGGGTGGCTCAAAACTTCTCTAAATACTGCTTTGGGGCCATTCAAAAAGGACGTCCCTTACTACACACTCGTCTCGATGGGTCAGTCGGGAGAGGCTGGACAGGACAACATCCTACAGGGTGGCTCAAAACTTCCCTAAATACTGCATTGCAGCATTGGGGCCATTCAAAAAGGACGTCATTTCTCGATGGGTCCGTCGGGAGAGGCTGGACAGAACAACATTCTACATGGTGGCTCAAAAATTCCCTAAATACTGCTTTAGGGCCATTCAAAAAGGACTTCCCTTACTACCTTACTGTACACTCGTCTCTCGATGGGTCAGTCGGGAGAGGCTGGACACGACAACCTACTACAGTGTGTCTCAAAACTTTCCTAAATACTGCTTTGGGGCCATTCAAAAAGACGTCCCTTACTACCTTACTACACACTCGTCTCTCGATGGGTGAGTTGGTAGAGGCTGAACACAACAACATCCTACAGGGTGGCTCAAAATTTCCCTAAATACTGCTCTGTGGCCATTCAAAAAAGACGTCCCCGAAATTCCTTAAAAAAATATTTCCATCCCTGACAAAATGGTGTCCACATGCCAGCAGACCCTTCCTCCACCCCCTCTTGAGAACGACCTTTATGAAGGGTCCCTTAGACTTTGGCCCAACGTTGAAACAAACTACTGGTATCTGTACATTTTAGAACTATGGCTGCCCTTTGATCTTGTTTGTTTTGTGACCATGCAAAGGTCGGAAAGAAAGGGGCAAGGAAAAGAGGAATGAACCTTGTTGTGATGTTGTCATAGAGGAGGACATCATGTGACTCGTATCCTACGATTATATTCCTCTTGATACCACTTGATGCAGTTCGTTGAAAGTTGTGGCCAGTTTCTGGTAGACGTCTGTGGTGGAAAGCTCATATCTTTGGACTAGAGTTCGGAGTGACCTAAATCTTGGATTTATCGTTATTTCGTGGAATATTCGTGGTTATTTACTGGAATATGGTGTTTCGGAAAGGGGCGTAAAATCTTCGCTTCGTTTATTCGTGAAAGTGCGAATAAATTAGCCTTGGAAATATCGCCAGTCTTTGTCATTGACGTGCTTTTTGTGGATGAGAAGTACACCTCGCACGATGAGGCGACTCTTTTGTTGTTCATAATGCATTCAACGTGAACAAAAATATTCTATTTTCTGCGAGTCACCTATAGGGCTGTTTCTAAATTGAGCCGCTCAGTGAGCGCTCAGAGCAAAATCGAGCAAAATCGTTTCTAAATTGAGC